>SJYT01055036.1:0-90447 GCA_006410635.1 Cephalophus harveyi | reverse complement strand
TATTTCTGTATTGGTTTTCTTTTCATGGGTATTTTTCTGTTTCCAAATGTATGTTCTTTTTCTTTTAAAGATGTATTATAAAATCTTAAAGTAAAAAAGATATATAATAAGAAATAAAACAAATAAGCTTAAGAAATAAAACTCAAATGTATGCTGATGATTTTCAATTTTATTTTACGTGAGTAATAGATGCACATGATAAAAACCAAATCATTTTGTCTTCCTGGCTCCCTCCTCAGAAGTAACTGCAGTTACTATTTAAGGTATATTCTGTGAATCAAATGGGTTTCTTTTTGGCTCTTTTTCTGTTGTTGATTTTTAATTTTACTTCATTGTGGTTTGTGAATACAGTCTGTAGATTCTTTGGAATTTATTGAGGCTTCCTTTGCGGCTACTGTGTTTGAAAAGAACAGATGTGTAACGTTTTTTGTCTAAAATACAAACCTGACCTCATCACTTCCTCTCTGATAGCTTCTATGGTCCTCAGGTTAAAGACCTACTGCTCCAGCCTATGATTTTGCCCCCAGCTTTCTCGTTAGCCAAACCTTGAGTCGTGTCCCTTTGGTACAACACATTTACGGACACGGGAGTCATACCTTTGAAGGTCAACTTTCAAAAGAAACGCTTGTCTTGTAGCAGACAGTCCGAAGTCTGGCACTGCAAACGCTCATTGAGCCAACTAGAAAATGGACTGTCTCCTGAGGGCAGAGCCACACTGAGACAGGAAGGTCACCCAGTGGGAGGTGGTCACTCTCTTATCAATTGTAATCCTTACTCTCTACTTGCTTCTCCTGAACCCAGCCTGCCTCATGAGACCTCTGGTATGGCACTCTCCATGGCAATTTCTCAGCCCTTTCCCTCTTCCCTACCTCTGCCTGCCCACCACCGTGGATCCCTTCACAGGCCCTCCCACCAATGCCCTCCAGTTCCTTTGCCTTCTACAGTCAGTTGTGTAAGCCCAACCAAGACCCACCCCAGGATGAACCCATGCCGAGCTTCTGTTCTGAGGCTCCTGACGTGGGGATGGGAGATTGCGGGAAGGATCAATCCTCTCTACACATTTATCGTTTCAACCTTAGCTGAAACCTCACTTTTGCATTCTCTTCAGCAAACCTTTTGACTCCGTTTAAGCCCCCTCGCATTTCCCCAGCTTCTTTATTCAGCAGAATGACAGTTTGCTAATTTTTGGAGAAAATAGAAAATATCAGGGGTGAGCCTTTATCAAGTCATTTCACCTCCTTTCTTCCTGTTTCAGAGTGTCTCTCTTCCCGTCTAGGGTAAAAGTAATCCTTTCTGTGTCCTTGACCCCATCCTCTCCTGTCTCCTCTGTTTTTGTTCTATTTATTCCCTCTGCTCCTGCATCTCCTCTTCCTAAACCATCTTTCCTAAAAGTAGTCAGCAACCCCCACTTCAGCTTCCATGCATCCACTTCTCTTGGAGGCCAACTAGCTTCCTCCCTTCTCTATGGGCTCTTATTGGCCCTCTGATTTTAAATTAGTGTCACTTCTTTCTTGATCTCTCCAGAATGCTGACGATACTGACTATGCCCTACTTCTCAAAACTCTCTCCTACCTATTTGCCCCGACACCATTGTCTTGAATCTCTTTCTTCTCTTTCTACCTCCTTTCTTGGCCCTTTGATCTTGAAATGTCCCCAGTGTTTTCTACTCCTGGTCCTCAGTTTTTGTTTCTCCACCAGGAAGCACACGATTCATTACAAACGGGTGTAGTCTCTACCAAGCTCTGCACAAACACTGCCATGGGAAAGTGCAGGCTGATTGTCACTACATTGCCCCACTTTTCAAAAGTTGTCAGATACCTCAGAGTTTTAACTGAAATGCTTCTACTTTAAATATGCATGATGAGCTGAAACTTTGCCCAAAACTTTGCAGAGTAAATAAAGCATAGATGGTCTCATGAGGGTTGTTCTTTTCTTATTCGACTGCCCCTAAGGCAATTTATAAGGTATGCTTTATTAGTAATGAAAATTCACATTTACTGAGGGTTTACTCTGTGCCAGACACTCTTGTAAGTGGTTTGCATTATTAACTCATTCAGTCTTCACAACAACTCTTTCAACAAAGTGCTGTTATTATCCTGCTTTATAGAAGGAGCAAACTGAGGTGGAGAGGAGCTTCAGTACTTTGCCCTGGGTCTCAGAGGTTTTAAGCAGGTTTCAAATCCAGATGGCCCAGCTCTGGAGCTCAAGGTTTTAACCACTATCAGTTCAGTTCAGTCGCTCAGTCGTGTCCGACTCTTTGCGACCCCGTGGACTGTAACCTACTAGGCTTCTCCGTCCGTGGGATTCTCCAGGCAAGAATACTGGAGTGGATTGCCATTTCCTTCTCCAGGGGATCTTCCCAACCCAGGGATCGAACCTGGGTCTCCCGCATTAGAGGCAGATGCTTTAACCTCTGAGCCACCAGGGAACTTTACTGCTTTCCTCCCCTTGTAGATGAGGGAACTGAAGTCCAGAGAAACTGAGAAGTTGTCCAAGATCACAGGCGTGGAAACCCCTCAAGTAGTGACTTGAAGCTATCATCACAGGGATAGACACTTGTACTTTCTACTGGTCTGTAATTAGTTACCTGTTGCCCCTGCTAGACTGCACGACTAGCACTGAGACCAGGGACAGGAATACAAATATTTGTAAATATGAGTGTCCAGGAGATGCAAAACAGTCCTTTCACCTCTGTTAATAACGTCATTTACTTTTCACAACAATCCCAGTAGTTAACATTTAATCCCTTCCGTGCGCCATTATCGGAGAAGGCAATGGCACCCCACTCCAGTACTCTTGCCTGGGAAATCTCATGGGCGGAGGAGCCTGGTAGGCTGCAGTCCATGGGGTCGCGAAGAGTCGGACACGACTGAAGGACTTCACTTTCACTTTTCACTTTCATGCACTGGAGAGGGAAATGGCAACCCACTCCAGTGTTCCTGCCTGGAGAATTCCAGGGACGGGGGAGCCTGGTGGGCTGCAGTCTATGGGGTCGCACAGAGTCAGACACGACTGAAGTGACTTAGCAGTAGCATTAGCAGTGCGCCATTATCGCTTTTAACACCACCTCCCCCCCACTAGTTTCATTGGTACTATTATTATCCCCATTTGACAGAATAAGAAACTGAGGCTCAGTGCAGCTCAGTGACTTGCACAAGATCCGGCAACCAGTACGTGGCAAAGCCAGGATTCTAGTTTAGGCTATTTGACAACCGAGGTCTCATTCTTGACCACGAGGCAAACATTATCTGTTCTACAGATGGGGAAACTGCCCCAGGACAGAGCATTAAGTTGTGTCCATGGAATCGAACCCACTGCGTAGGGCACACAGCATTCTTTCTTCCTCTTCTTGGGCTGCGGGGTGCCACTGTGAGGTGGAAGGCGGAGGACGAGAAGAGGAAGCCCTTTCCCATAAGGTACAGAGAGTCCTGTAGGATGCGCTAACTCTGGACCTAATTGAAAGATCCCGCGGCACCATGGCAACAGCGCGGGCTGCAGAACGGAAGTGCGTCACCCTAGGGGAGGGCTAGATCTGCGATGGCAACCAATGGGAGCGCCACATCCGCGTTCGCCCCGCCTAGAAGGAGGGGCCGAACCCTCCTGCCTTCCTCGTCGTCTGTGTGGACTGCGCTTGGGCGCTGTGGTGGGTAATTCGGACGACCGGGCGGGCGGCTGAAGGGAAAAGAAAACGGCCGCCTCGAAAGGCGAGGGGCGGGCAGCAGGTGCGGTCAGGCCCCGGGGTCGGTCCCGTGGTGTGGCACAGGGTGTCGCCGGGGTCCCGGGGCCTGGGGCTTCTCAGTTCCTGGTGGGGAAACTGAGGCCCCGAAAGGGGCAGGCTGGAAGCTAGGCCCTTACACGCAGACAGACGTTTTAAAGTCGTAATATTAGGTGAAGAAATACTTTAAGTTAGAATATTAGTTGTAAAAGCGAAATACAAAATTGACTAATCTGAATAAGTACAGCCTTCCACCGACTATGCTTTCAGTCTTGACAGCCTCTGTGCTTCCCTACTATTTTGGGTACAGAACTTCTTACCTTGTACAAGTGCGCAGCTCCTTATTTCAAAGCCCTGAGGCTACATGTGTTCAGAATCCCGAATTTCTCGAGTTTTCCAAAGGTAATGTGCATGCATTGTAGGTCCTGTCATATCTGCAGCAGGGTCTTGAGCAGTGTCTTGTAATCAGATACTTTTTTTTCACAGCTAAATATATGCATATGTACACATATATATAGGGGGTAAACAACAACCCTAAATAACCTCACCTTAGGTTAGATCAGGTTTTCAAACTTAAAAGAGTTGGTTTTGAGAGGGTGTTCGATTTGAGAATTGCAGAGAAGGGACCTGGATGATAATTTTATTGTTCACTCATATTTCTTGAATATTTGAACCGAGGGTGTCAGAATTCCTAACTCTGCTTTTGAATGGTCACTCCCTGTCGGCATTCTGTTGCCTTCTTCCCTCTCAGCCTCAGGTTCCTCATCTGTAAAATAGGATCATGCCTTCTTCATAAGATTCTGACAAGGATGAAATGAGACTGCACATGAAGCATTTACACTGTGTCTGGCACTTGGCACAGATGGTTATGTTTGAGATTTTCTTATTCCACAAACTTTTCTATTTATAAATTCCTTGGGTAGGTAATACATATCCATGGTTAACCCCTGCCCCCTTCATAGAGGCAACTGACTTCAATGCACAAACAAGCCTATATGTATTTTTCACCCTCCCTTCCCCCCCCCAACCGTTCTGTACCTCTTTCTTCTTCTTAGCATTAATTTTGGCTCTTCCTTAACATACTTACATCATTTTTTTAATTAAGATAGTAACACACAACTATAAAATAAGTTTGAAGAACAAAAGTACAATGACCATCCACCACCTAGTTAAGAAATAGAACATTATCATTTTCTCAAAGCCTACATTGAATTTCTTTCTCCCTCCCCGAAGATAACCACTGCCCTGAATATGGTGTTATCATTCCCTTGTTTTTCTTTGTAGTTTTTAGTATTATCTCATAGTCTTGCTAGTTTTTAGATTTTATGTAAATGGGATCCAAATAAATACTTTGTGTGACTTGATTTTTGCACATAATGTTAGGTCTAAGAGATGCATCCATATTGCGTGAGTAGTTCTACTTCATTGCTGCTTTGAATTCCATGGTATGTTTATAAATGCCTTTATGTAGATACTCTTGAGTTGAAACTGTTGCCAGATTTTTGCTGTTAGAGCATGCTACTTTTACCTTAGGAAGTTTATAAACGTACTTCCTGAGGTAAATGTGAAAGTGTCTGTAAGGCATATACCTAAGAGTGGTTTTGTGGGGATATCAGATTTGCTAATGTTATCAAATAAACATCTGAAGTAATTATAAGGGCTTATATGCTACCAGCAGTTGATGCAAGTTTCAACCTCAACCATTCTTAAGAATGTATGCCTGTCTGGTGATGGATAAGACATTAATCACTGTGGTTTAACACTTATTTGCCTGTTGAGAGATTGAACATTTCTTATCTTAATTTATTAATCACTTGTGCATTCTCTTCATAACATTTTCCATGTTCATTTTTCCCTTCCAGTTGTCTTCCTCTTACTGATTTGTAAGAGTTTGGTTTTTTTTTAATCTCATTATGGATCTTTTGTGGTTTAAATGTGTTTCAAATATCTTCTAGTTTGAGCTTGTCTTCTGTTTCTGACTCCCCTGCTTTCTGTTTTTGGTGAGCACAGTTCTTAATTTTAACAAAGTCGATTTATCAGTGTATTGTATGGTTTGTTTTTTTCATATCTTTTAAAGAAGTCCTTTCCTACCTTTGGGTCCTAAAGATAAACTCTTGTGTTGTCTAAAAGTTTTATAATGTTCCTTTCTTATGACCTTAACCCTCAAGAATTGATTTTTGTGGATACTGTGAAATAAGGGTCTAATTTTATTTTTATTTTGTTCATGTATGTATAATGGGCTGTCCTGGCACCTTTCATTGAAGAGTGCTTTGCCCTGGAGTTCCATTTCTGCAGCATGCCAAGTATCCATATATGTACCCTTTTCTATTCCTTAGTTGTCTGTTCTGTTCCATTGGCCTTGTTTGTCCATTTCTGTACTATTATCACAACTTTATTATTATTATCACACTTTATTCATTACTCTAGCTGTATATTAAGTCTTGGTACCTGGTATGACAAGTCCTCCAGGAATGTCTTTGCCGTTTTGTGTTTACATTTTCCATATACATTTTAGAATCATCTTGTCAAATCACACACAGTCATGCCCACCAAGCCTGTTAGGATTTTGACTGGAATTGTTTTGATTCAGTTACATTGGATCAATTTGAATTTTAAAGTGACTGCTTTTAACTTTTCATCCTTAAGTGTTCTGTGTGCTGTGGTTTTTGTAGATGTCATTTGTAAAGGAAGTTTCCTTTTATGCCAGTCTGTTAAAAGAGTTTTTATATGAATGAATGTTGAATTTTATCAGCTATTATTTTCTGCGTCTATTAGGATGATTGTGTGCTTTTTCTTCTTTATTCTATTAATGTGATTGTTCTTAGTTGCTAGGTCATGCCCAGCTCTTTTGCGACCCCATGAACTGTAGCCTGCCAGGCTCCTCTCTCTATGGGATTTCCCAGGCAGGAGTACTGGAGTGGGTTGCCATTTCCTTCTCTGGGGGATCTTCCCAACCCAGGTCGCTCACATTGATTTTGTCCCCTGACCCCTCCAGCTTTATTGAGATATTTTTGACAGATGCCATTTGATTGACTTTCAGTGTTAAACCCTTGCTTGATCACAACCTATTGTTCTTTTTGCGTTGCTGGATTCGGTTTGTTAATGTTTTTGCTTAGGCCTACTGCATCTGTGCTCATGAAAAATATTGAACTTTTCGTTTTACTTTCTTTTGACGTCTTTGGTAGATTTCCGTGCCCAACTTATGTCGGCCTTATCAGATGCTTTGGGGACAGCTTGCTCTTTTTCCGGCTCTTTGATAGTTGGTGTTACATTTGAAATTATTTGTTTCTAGAATACTTGGTAGAACTTCTTGATAAATCCATTGGGACCTGAAGTTCTCTTTGTGGGGAGATCAATTTCCCATAAAATGTCTATAATGGTTATAAAATTGTTTACGTTTTAAAATAATCTTTAGTTTTGAATGAGTTCCTATGACTGTATACATATTTAAAATTCAGGTTATTTTGTCTGTAATATCTTTTTAAAACATTTGTGTCTGCATTTGGTTTCCCTTTTTCATTCCAAATGTTATTTATTTATAAATTTTCTCTCCTTGAAAAATCTTGTCACTTAATTATTTTTTTCAAGGAATTAATTTTAGTTCTGTTGACCTTTTCAGATATGTACTTATTTTCTATTTCATTAATTTCTGGTCTTTGTTTTTTTCGTTCTTTAACTTTCTTTGTATTTAATTTGCTGTTATTATTTTTATAGCTTCTTGATATGGGTGTCTAACTTACTAATTTTCATGCCCTCCCCCCTCAAGTATATATAAAAATTTAAGGCTATTAATTTCTTTCTTCTGTTTTAGTTTCCTTCCACCGGTTTCTGTGTGTAATATTTTGTTATCTTCAGTTCAAAATATTTTCTAATTTCCATTAATAATTCCTCTTTAATAATGGCTTATTTAGGAGTATGTTTCTTAAATTCTAAACAACTTTTCTAGTTTTCATTTCTGGTTTCCACCTGTATTGCATTGCTGTCAGAGAACATACTCTGAATGAGACCAGTCCTTTACAGTTTGCTGAGACTTGCTTTCTGGCCCACATGTGGCAGTTTGCAAAATTATTCTGAGTATGCTTAAAGATTCTGTATTCTGTTGCTGTTGGGTGCAGTGTTTTATGCATGTCCATCGGATTAAGCTTTTTTGGTGCGTTTTACAAGTCTTCTCTGTAAACTTACAGATTCTTTTTATTCATTTTATCAGTGATTGAGAGGGCTATGTTAAAATCTTCCACTATAGTTGTGGATTTATATGTTTATTTTTGTAGGTCTGATTATTTCTGCCTTAACTGTTTGGAGGCTCTGTTACTAGGTGCTTAAACATTTAAAATTGTTGAGCTTCTTTGGAACCTAACCTTTGTATCATTTTATGGGGACCATCTTTATTTCTAGTAATAATTTCTGCCCTAAAGTCTATTTTGTGTCATATTAATATTTGGTTAGTTGGCAGAGTGTGTGTTTTCCTATGCTTTTATTGTAAATTTTTTGGCATTCTTATGTTTTAGAAGTAACTTCTATGTCGTAAAGCTAGGTTTTATTCGTTATTCAATTTGGCCAGTTTTTGATCTGATTTAACAGCCTGGCTGCATCATCTATTTAAAGACCCTTAATTTGGAGAACCTCAGTTTCCATGCTGCTGCTGCTGCTGCTGCTAAGTCGCTTTAGTCGTGTCCGACTCTGTGCGACCCCATAGACGGCAGCCCACCAGGCTCCCCCGTCCCTGGGATTCTCCAGGCAAGAACACTGGAGTGGGTTGCCATTTCCTTCTCCAATGCATGAAAGTGAAAAGTGAAAGTGAAGTCGCCCAGTTGTCTCTAGGATAAAAGTCCACAGAATATTCTGTTCTTGTCCCTGGAACAACCACTGACAATTAAGGGTGTACTCAGTACTAAAACGGACTTCCCAGGTGGCTCAGTGGTAAAGAATCCACCTGTCAATGCAGGAGACGTGGGTTCGATCCCTGGTTGGAAAGATCCCCTGGAGTAGGAAATGGTAACCCACTCCAGTATTTTGCCTGGGAGATCTCGTGGACAGAGGAGCGTGACGTGCTACTGTCCATGGGGTCGCAAAGAGTCAGACATGGCTGAGCAACTGAGCATGCACACACAGTACCTAAAAATTGAATGAATGAATGAGATATCCTATCCTAATGATAGGAAATATTCTTGGCCAGACTTGAGCACTGGCTGGAGCTGAGTCAACCCCAGAGAAGAGAAGGGTCAGAGTTTGAAGATCAGGTCTGTGGTGTCTGTATGTTTGCGTGGACTGTAACACCCGAACCAGTGATTCCGGAAGGAGGACTGCAGGGAGGGAAGGAGTTGCGGAAGGAGAAGGTGGGTCCAGTTTAGGATTGGTTGAGATTGAGATGCTGGTGAGATATACTCGAGGGCAGCTAGCAGGCAGGCAGAGGGGCTGGTCACGAGATAGTGTGTCTTCCTAGTTCTGAGGCTCAGCCAATGATGTCTTTAGAAAGAATAGTAACCTCTTTGCATATCTCCTGGTGCTAGTTCTTGACAAGCCCTTGGTAGTCATATTTCATTTAAACTGCATCGTATGTGTTAAAGATAGTATTATCCCCATTTTATAGAGGAAAAGACTGAGGTTAAGCATATTAGCTAAACCTGTGTTTATTCTGTGTTATATTTCCCTAAGGTAATACCGACTTTCTGATAAGATCATGGCATCACGGGAAGTGGATGTTAAAACCTCAGGATTCCAAGCCCCTCTGCAGTCAGAACTTCCAGAAAAGACCTGGAGATCTGCATTTGTAATACACGAGTTGGGTGATTCTTAAGATCAGGCGAGTCTGGCACGTGCTGGTCTTGGAACCCTTCATCTAGTTCTAAACCCCAGGTCTTACCCCTGCACTGCGCCACCTCTCTGTGGCAGAAGCAGGCTTTTAGATCAGACTTGTGCTTTTTTTAAAATCAAGCCTCCTTTTATCAGCTTTGATCTTTGTGGTTTGTGGAGGGATAGCGTTTTAGTAGAGAGCAAGAAGATTTTCAAAACACCCTGCAGTCCTAGCACAACAGTTGTTTTATTAGTGGTTTGGGAGAGGAGAGGGAAACCAGCTCTTCTTGTTTCCTCGAAGCTCTCTAAGCAGTGAATGTTATTCTAATTTTATAGTGAGAAATGGGACCTCAGCTAAATTTATCCCAGACCATAGACCTGGTGGGCGGTTGAGCCAACTTTCAGACTCAGAATTGTCTACTAGTAAAAATAGCTAACTTTTTTTTTTTACAAGCATTTAGACTGTTACCCCCAGGCTCCTATATGTATTTTTTTTAATTGAGATATAGTTGTTATACAATATTTTAAGTTTCAGGGGTACAACAGAGTGATTCACAATTTTTAAAGGTTATACTCCATTTATAGTTGTCACAGGCTGTTATGTTCTTTGTTCGTTTATCCTCATAGTAATTCTAAGGAGGATGTTTCTGTTATTTTCACTTAATAGATCAGAAACTGAAGTACGTAGAGGGTCCATTTCCCCATTTCACACACCTCCGTGGTGGAGCAACTTGTGAACTCTGGTGTTCTGGCCGCTTCCAGAGTCCGTTATTTTCACCAGTTGTTGTTGTTTAGTTGCTAAGTTGTGTCCGACTCTTTTGTGACCCTATGGACTGTAGCCTGTGAGGCTTCTCTGTCCGTGGGATTTCCCAGGCAAAAACACTAGAATTGGGTTGCATTTCCTCCTCCAGGGGATCTTCCCAATCCAGGGATTGAACCCATGTCTCCTGCATTGGCAGGCAGGTTCTTTACCACTGAGTCACCAGGGAAGCTCAAGCTTCTTCCCTCTGCACAGTACTAATGTGCCTCGTCCCTGACTTGTGTCCTTTTCATCTTTGTACTAATCAGCGTGATGAACTTGATTCTGGAAACTATCACCAACTTGTAGATTGGAACACAGCATGGAGCATCGCTTCTGGTGTGCTCGGACGTGACTGGATTTCCTTTGCTTCCTTTTTTAGTTCATCATGCAGGGCAGCGCGAGGAGGATGGGAGTCATGACTGATGTCCACCGGCGATTCCTGCAGCTGCTGATGACTCACGGTGTGCTGGAAGAGTGCGACGTCAAGCGCTTGCAGAAGCACTGCTATAAGGTCCATGACTGTGAGTACCCAGCCCTGCTCCCAGGCTGCTCTGCCGCCGTGTGATCAGGGGCTAGTGACGCTGGGCCGACGCCGTGCACCCAGTCCACCCATACACCCGACCTGGGCATTCAGGTCTCCCACTGTCTCACACCAGCCCATCTTGCTCATCTTCAACTCTTGATTTTCTTTTTGAGTAAATCTGACGCTTAGCCCAGTGGCTAAGAACCTGGACTCTGATGGCTGGATAGTTGTGGTTCACACTAAAGCTCTAGCGCCTTCTCCAGTTCGAGTTTCTTCACTTCTAAAATGAGGATGTTTATTTGTACTTGGCACCCGGGGTGGCTCAAAGGCTTAAGAGACATGATACGAGCTAAACACGTGGCATGGAAGGTGCTCACTTGGCTGTTGACATAAGAGGGCAGCTTTGCACAGTGATGGAGGGCACAGCCTTAGACTTGGCCCAGCTGGTAAAGCTCATCCCTGCCTTGTGCCAGCTGTGGGCATTGGGAGTGTCTTCTTAGTGGGTTGTTGGGAGAAGTGAAGATAACACACGTGGAGCACTAAGAGATAGAACCTGGTTTCAGTAACTGGAGGGCTCAGTAGAAGCAAGAGGATCCATTTGGACAGATCAGTGAAATCCACATTCGTAGATCTTACTCAGCTGAATGTCAGTGTGGGTAGATCTCATTGAGTGAAAAAGTTGGTAAATTATACCTATTGTACAATGTCATTGTGCTAAGTTTTTTGTAAAACATAACGGTCTTTACTGTTCGCGAATACATACGTCTGCATGTAGAAATCTAAAAGTGGGCTCTCAAAGGATGTGGGGTGTGCTGTGGGTGCTTGTCTTTGGGGAGAGGAGGAGGGGGATCATTTTGTCATTGGAAATCAATGGACACCTCATTGTCTATTTTGTTCTTTGAAAAAGAAAAAGACTTGAAGTAAACGTGGCATTATTAGGATAGTGTAGTGGTTGTCCTGATTAATAGGAATAAGTGTTTTTTTATTGTATGTTTTTGTCTTTCTGTAGTTTTGTGAGTTTTTTTTGGCTGTATCAGACCTTAGTTACGGCATAAAGGCGCTTCCTAGTGTCACGCAGGATCTTTCATTTCGATGCACGGACTCTAGTTACGGTGTGTGATCTCAGTAGTTGCAACATTCCGGTGTAGTTGCAACATTCCAGTGTAGTTGCAACATTCCAGTGTAGTTGCTCCACGGCTTGTGGGATCTTAGTTCTGCGAACAGGGATTGAACCCGTGCCCCCTCCTCCACCCCTGCCTTGCAAGGCAGAATCTTAACCACTGGACCACCAGGGAAGGCCCTCTTTTGGTATTTTTAATTTTCAAAAGAAGTAGTGAGCTAAGCCAAGAGGGCTGGGGTAAGGTGTGAGCGGGACACTGGGGACACTGGCAAGGGACCTGAGACCATCTGCCTCGTTAGAGAACTGCAGTCTGTGGTGTGACGGAGGCAGAAGCCAGGTCCCCAGGAGCTGAGGGGGAAGAGCAGTAAGGGGAGACGGCGAGTACAGAGCAGTGTCCTTCCCGATGTGCAGGGGGAGGCGGACCGAAGGGGGTGGCGTTTAGAGAGGAGGCAGGTTTGAAGTGGCTGGTCCGCTGATGTGTTCATGGGAAATTCTGGGAGCTGGATGGTGCACGGCAACAAGTTAAAAGCTTGGCGGGGCCCTCAGTAAGGAATCCCTTTAAACTCCCCTTGATCCTTTGTGTCCAAACTTAATTGACATATGAACCTTGGGAAGTTTTGGACAAGAACATATGCTGTGTGGGAAGAGAACATGTTCTTGTGGTGTGTAGGTTTACAGGTTATGAAGAGCCCATAATTGTACTCCATAGTCATGGGTTTTTTTGTTTGTTTGTTTTTGTTTTTTAATTCTGTGGACATTGCAGACCTTCTGGAAGGATTTGAAGTAAGACAGTGACATAGTTATTGCTGTGCTTGAGACTTTCTTCCTGGTGAAAATATATCTGATCTGATTGCCTGTACTGTGGTGGATCAGGGTCTTTGGTGAGAGCCTCAACCCTCTCCAATATTCTTGCCTGGAAAATCCCATGGGCAGGGGAGTCTGGCCAGCTGCAGTCGACAGGGTTGCAAAGAGATGACTGAGTGACTCATACTTTCATTTTTCGCTTTTCCTTTATAGAAATGGAATATTACACCTGTCAAGCTACCTTCTCTTGCTCTTTAAAAAATACAGCAGGACTTTAACCCTGGCCATCAGTGTCCTCCAGCGATAGGCAGAGTCATGTTTTTCTTAATCTTACCTACATGACAGTTCCTTCTCCCTTTTAGTTTCTTATCTAAGTTCTGACCTTGAGCTTTATTGTTGATGGGGAAGTTTCAGAGCTGACTGTAAGGAGCTGTATGATGCCTCAGTACTAAGAATGAAAGTGTTTTTGCCTTTATTTGACCTTTAAAGTTGTCATGACCTAATTTAGGAAAGTCCTGTAAAATGTGTCTAGGAATTGATTTATTCCTCACATTTCATGTACCGTTTCTGTTCATCAAGATCTGGTTATGGCTAGGATAGTCAGGATAGAACTGTAGATGTTTTCTCCCATCCTTAGTTAAAAAAAAGGAGAGTGAGAGAGAAAAGCTTGTTTTTAAGTGTCAGTGTTATTTGAGAGATTAATATCCCCAAGAGATGATAAAAAGAAATCATCTAAAATTAAGTAAAACCTTAGAAGACCAAGATTATTAATCTCCTATTGTTTGAAGAGATTCCTAGGAAATTCCCCATTTACCAACTAGAAAAATGTTTAGGTCCTCAGAGAAGGACAAAGCAAAGAAGTCGTTGAAACTGCAAGTTATTCTCCTTGCAGTTTCCCGCAGCATTCGTCCCTTTTATCAAAACACTTCCTAATTTGGGCTCCCCTGTTACTGTCATTAGGGGAAGACCAATTCCCCACATCTCTTGGCTAGTTAAGAATATACATTTTTTGACATCCTGGTATGAAGCCTTGGCCTTTCTTCCTGGCACTGGAGCACTTTCAGTTTTGGCTCAGGGCTTATGTGCAAGCATGTGGCCATCCGGCAACACTTCCTGAGACTCCCCGGTGGGCTGGGCCTCTGGGCAAGGGGTGATGACACAGAGATAAACTTTACTCTGGGTTTTGTGAGTCATGTACACACAATCAGACAAGTCCAGTGTAAGCCCCCTTGATGGGCGTGGGTACAGAGGCCTGTGGAGTGCTGGTGAAGACGTGTGCTGGAGGATTTCCCCTTTTGACCAGGTTAGAGCAACAGGGACTCTTTACTTTCCTGTCTGAAACAATTGAAAAATGGACAAAATACTTGCAACCCTGAACTTTAGTCAGTGAAGGATAGTGATCTCTTGAGAGGTGAGCAATGAGGGTTTTTTCCATCTTGACACCAAATATTCCTTGTTTTTTTTTCCCCAACACTACCTTCCCAGTTCTCTGTATACCAACCAGGTGTCCAAGAACTCAGTTCAGTTCTGACACTATGTACCTGGAGTTAGGTGTCAGATCCCACCAGTGAGGGAGGGACTTAGTCCCATGAGATTGCACCCCCTTCCTGTGCCAGTTGCAAGTCCAGGGCCACCCGTTCTTCTGACTGACCGACTGTAAATCAAGGGTTCTTATGACACCCTCCTCAGGTTCAATACTTTGGTAGAATGGGTCTTAAAACTTAAAAAAACCATGTTACTTGCCTTTGCTGGTTTATTATTTGTCTGACTGTTTGTATCCCCAGGGACTGTAGCCCACTAGGCTCCTCTGTCCATGGGATTCTCCAGACAAGAATACTGGAGTGGGTTGCCATTTCCTCCTCCAGGGGATCTTCCCAATCTAGAGACTGAACGCACATCTCCTGTGTCTCCTGCACTGCAGGTGGATTCTTTACCCACTGCACCATTGGGGAAGCTTTTTAAGTTTATTGTAAAGGATACAACTCAAGAATAGTTGCATAGATAAGACGCAAAGCCAGGCTTTGGCAGGCAGGGGTGGTTTAGAAGCTCCACGCCCTCTCTGGGTGCTCCACCCTCCTAGGGCCTTGATGTGCTCACCGTCAGAGAAGCTCTCCAGATCTCAACATTTAGGGATTTTTTAGTGCAGATTTTATCACATTGGTGAGATTGATGAAATCATTGACTGATGGTGATTAGTTCAATTTCCGCTCCCCAGATTTGTGGGATGAGGCTGAAAGTTCCAAGCGTCAAATCAAGGCTTGTTCTTTCTGCAAGCGGCACTCATCCTGAAGTTAGTTAAGGACCTGCCAAGAGTCCTCTCATTAGAACAGAAGACCTGCCTGTCACCTTGTCACTCGGGAAATTCCAAGTGTTTTAGGAGCTGTGTACCAGTAACCAGGGACACTGACCACAGGGAAGAGGGGGTGAGCACTACAGGTGCCTCCACTCACTGCCGAGAGATCGCCTTCAGGCCATGGCACGGGGGAGCCAGGCAGAGCCAGACAGACTCTGAGTTGAGGAGATGGAGCTGAGAGTTCAGGAGACGAAAGCAGCTAGGGTTTGCAGGACAGGGTACTGGAGGAGAGAGGTGCACGGAGAGAAGAGTAGAGATCTGTAGAGTACCCCTCCACTCCTGTCAAGGGTCGAGCTGGGAACTGATCAGCAAGGGAACTCCCGGAAGCTAAGGAAAGAAACACTTGAGAAAAAGCATTAGGGAAGCAGTGTGGGATTTTCACATGGGGCTGGGAACAGTGCCTGTTCCAGGCCCAGATGGCTTCCCTGGTAAATTCTATCAGACATTCAGAGAAGAAGTAATACCAGTTCTACCTTAGCTCTTCCAGAAAATCGAAGAGAACACTTCCCAACTCATTCTATAAGAGTTGCATTATCCCGATACTAAAACCAGATAGATACTGCAAGGAGAGAAAACTAAAGACCAAGATCCCTCATGAATGTAGATGCTAAAATTCTTTTTATCTATTTATTTGTTGCCATACTGGGTCTTTGTTGATGTGTGTGGGCTTTTGCTACTTGTGGTCCGTGGGTTTCTTGTTGCTGTGGCTTCTCTTGTTGCGGAGCATGGGCTCCAGGGCACGTGGGCTTCAGCAGTTGTGGTGTGTGGGCTCAGTAGTTGTGGCTTAGTTGCCCTGAGGCTTGTGGGATCTTAGTTCCCAGACTAGGGATCGAACCCGTGTCCCCTGACTTGGCAGACGGATTCTTAACTAGAGCACCATGGAAATCCCTGTAGGTGTTAAAATTCTAAACACAATTTTTGCCAGTTTCATTCAGCAATATATAAAAAGGATGATATAAAATGACTAAGTAGGGTTTACCCCAAGAATGTAAGGGGGTAAGCACTTGAAAATCAGTCAATGTAGTAATTCACCATATTAGCAAACTAAAAAAGCAAAACCGTAAGATCATCTCAGTAGGTGCAGAAGAAGCATTTGACAAAATCCAGTTATCTACCCTGGCATGATGAAGCAGGAGTCTCTTACAGAAAACCAATGAGATCCTCCTGAGCACGGTGTAAGCAAGATAAACAGGATCTCAGGGCTTAGAGCAGGAGAGAGGAATCAACAACTGTCTGCAGAGAGTTGAAAAATCTATAAGTCTATTCTGATTAAAAAAAAAAAAAAACCCTCAACAAATAAATAGGAAAGGAAGGGAACTTCCTTAACCCAATAAAGGGGATCTATGTAAAACTACAGCTAATATACTTAATTGTAAAAGACTGAATACTTTCCCCTTGATTTCAGGAGCAAGACAGGAATGTCTATTCTCATCATTTCTGTTCATCATTGTACTAGAGGTTCTAGCCAGTGCACTCAGGCAAGGAAAAATAAAATAAAGGCATCCACATTGGAAAGGAAGAAGCAAAATTGTCTATTCACAGACATGCTCATCTGTGTATTACAAAATCTGATGGAGTCTTTGAAAAAGCTACCAGAAATGATAAGTGGATGTAGTAAAGTTGCAGGTTGCGAGATCTGTGTACAAAAAATCATCTGCATTTTTTATGTATTAGCAGTGAATCATCAGAAACTGAAAACAGTTTTTAAAGCATCAAATTTATATAGCATAAAAATATGAAATACTTAGGAATAAATCTGACAAAAATTTGTAAGGAGCCCTGTAAACTGGAAATCCCAGAATACTGCTGAGAAAAATTTAAAAAGAGCTAAATAGATGGAGAGACACACCATGTTCATGGGCTGGAAAACTCATTATTGCTAAGATACCAGTTTTCCTCAAAATGATATGTGTTAATAAATTCAACTCAATATCACTCAGATTGAAATGATTTGGTGGCATTTCAGGGGGGTTCAGGGAACTCTGATCCTTGATGTCACAGCAAAGAAAGAATCCAGCGAGAGGCAAAGTGATAGGTAAGAAGTGATTTATGAGAATAGGATGCTTGTGAGGCTTACAAATGGGCCAGCAAGAGGGTGGCATGTGCCAAGAGCTTAGTGGGCTACAGTTTTATAATCACAGGAGAAGTGGGAAGGAGTTGAAAGACCACCTTCTTCCTCATTCTTGAGTAGATATCATGCTTCCCTTGTCAGCTCCTCCAGGTTGGGCAGGGGAGTTTGACTTGTCGTGGCACAGTGGAAATGAGCAAAAAGGTAGTAACATATGCTAAAAATTGTAAATCATCTCAGGTTTTAGTATACTGTCACTTTTTTCTTAGATTTTTATTTTTGGTGCCAGCAGAGGAGTGCTTAGGAATCATTAGCTCCCTGGGCAGGATGTGGGTCTCACGCCACCATTGTCGTAGTTTTATTGCGTTAGGGTGTGTCTGGTGCTTCTGCTGTACGGTTTTGTTGCTAAGCAAGCCTTCTTGGTTTTGTGGTTAAGCAAACCTGCGTTCTTGAGTGATCATTAACTTTCGGGGGTCTCCCATACTTTTTGCTTTACTGACAGTCCCCTGAAAAGTGAAAGTCGCTCAGTTGTGTCCGTATCTAGTCTGGTAGACTGTAGCCTACCAGGCTCCTCTGTCCATGGAATTCTCTAGGCAATAATATTGGAGTGGGTGGGTAGCTGTTCCCTTCTCCAGGAGAGCTTACCAACCCAGGGATGGAACCCAGTTCTCCCACATTGCAGGTGGATTCTTTACTGTCTGAGCCACCAGGGAAGCCCTACAGTCCCCTAGTGGGATTAACTGTTTAATTATCTACTTTTTCCCTTTACTCTGTCCCTATCAGAATTCCAGCAAGGTCTTTTTTTTTTTTTGTAGAAATTGAAAAGCTGATTCCAAAATTCACGTAGAAATCCAAAGAACCAAAAAGAGCAAAAACTGTTTTGAAGAAGACAGTCAAACTTAGAGGATTAATGCTGATTAATTATCTGATTGATTAGGTTAATTAGGTCAATTAAAATGACCTGATTTTAAGACATTATATAACTATTATATCAAGACAGTGTGGTATTGGCATGAAGAAAGATCTACAGGTCAGTGGAATAGAATAGAGACAGCTGATTTTTGACAGACATACAAAGGCAACTCAGGGAAAATTGTCTTTTCAAAAAGCAATGCTGGAATAATTAGGTATCCATATTCAAAAAAGTGAACCTGAGCCAACTTTGCACTGTATATAAATGTTAAGATTAATCACATACCTAAACATAAAACCTAAAACTATCACACTTCTAGAAGAAAATATAGGAAGAAACCTTCATGACCTTGGATTAGACAAATATTTCTTGGATATGATCCATAAGAGAACGAATTATTAATTGCACTTCAAAATTTTAAAATTCTGTTCTTTGAAATATACTTACTGCTTAGAGAATGAAAAGACAAGCCGAATAGTGAGAGAAAATATTTGCATATCACATATCTGATAAAGGGTTTGTATTCAGAATATATAGAGGACTCTCAAAACTCAACAATTAGGAAAACATACAACCCAATTAAAAAAGGGACAAAAGACTTGAACAGACACTTCACCAAAGAAGTTCTGTGGATGGCAGATGAGCACATGAAAAGATGCTTATCCTTTCATTAGACCTTAGGGAAATGCAAACTAAGATCACAATGAGAGACCACTAAATGCCCATCAGAATATATGTGGTTTACAAGACTATGTATCACGTGTTGGCAAGACAGCGGAAGAACTGGAGCACTCACCTCCCGTTGGGTATAAGATGCTATAGCCATCTTGAAAAACAGTGCGGCAGTTTCACGACAGCTGTTTCTCTCTCATGTGTTTGTTTTTAGGCTCGAGAAATGAAGATATGTGTCCACACAAAGGCTCATGCCTAAGTCTTCAGCATAGGTTTACTTGTAATGGCCCCAAAATGAAAAAATAAAAACTAATTGTCCCATCGACAGGTGAACTGTTAGATGGACTGTGGTGTTACCCATCTGATGGTGGGTGCTACTTAGCATTAAAAAGGGACGAACCACTGCTATGTGCTACATTATGAATGAATCTCAACATGGTCATGCCCAGTGGGGAAGCCAAGCAAAGGAGAGTATATACTGTATGAATCCATGTATACACAGTTCTGGACAGCGCATACTCAGCTGTAGTGAAAGAAAGGAGTTCAGCGGTCTCCTGGGGATATGGCACAGGGGAGGGTAGTGAGGAGTGGGAGAGGGATTGCACACAGACATGAGGAGACTTTTAAGTGGTGATGGATATGCTTAGTATCTTGATTGTCGTGGTGGTTTCAAGGGTGTAACATGTATCATAACTTACTAAATTGTGCCCTTTAAAATTGTAGGTGAATTATATCTGAACAAAGCTGTTTAAAAAAAAATCTGCATTTAAACCAGCTTTGCTACTTGGTAGCTGTGTAACCTTGATGAAGTCACTCAACTCCAGAGCTGTATGAATGGAACACATGGCATGCGTTCTGTGGCCTGTCAGTGCCGTTTAGGGAAGTCAACAGGTTTCCAAAATGCAGCTCATTCTCTTGGTCTCATAAGGCCCTGTGTCATCAGTGTGGGACTCAATGAAAATAGATGCAGCTTTCAGGAGAAGTATTCTTTCTGCTTACCTGGAGAGGCCCCCTCCTCAAAGTGAGGAGGCCCCCTCCTCAAAATGACTCCCAAGTCAGTTGGTGTTCAGTTTCCTAAAAACAAAACAGGCATGGAAACCTGAATTTTGAAGCCTTTGTAAGAGGCCCAGGAGCCCTTGGGAAGTAGGTATTTCTTCCTGATGATTTTGTCAGGGAATGGTGTTGCCCTGCCTTGGGGGATTGAGGGGGCCCCGAACCTGAACCTGACTCTTGGTTGGAATGTGTGTCATTGATCATGTGGCTTTAAGGGCAGAAGCAAAATGTTGCCACGGTCCACAGTTTCATGGTAACAAGTCTCTCAAAGTTACTTGCCTTGTTAAACTCTGGGGGCTGGTCTTTCTGGTTTTGTGTGGTTGAACGTGTTGGGTTTTAGGGAATCGTTGGGTGCCGCCTCCTTGTTCAGAGCAGGAAGTAGAAACCCCTGGAGTGTGGATTGCTGTGTGGCCCCTTCTCACACAGTGGCTCTGGGCTTCTCCCTCCACTGCCCCGTGCTGCCTTCCAGATTAGCGCCAGATTCACTGAGGGCCTGCCTTGCTTGAAGCTCCTAGCCTTGCTTTTTAAATTCATTTTTTATTTTGAAGTAGTTCCAAACTCACAGGAGAGTTGTAAGATCTTCCCCTACCCTGAATCATCTGAGAGTAGGTTACCAGTTTGAAATTCTGTTACCCCTACGTTCTTTAGCATGTGTTTCCTTCTAGCAAAGACATTCTACGTAGCCACAGGACGACCATTAAAACCCAAACACTGATCCATCACGATCATCTGGTCCACAGATCCCGTTGGCGTTTCTCGAGTTGTCCCAATACTGTCTTTTTTAGCAAAGGAGCCACCCCAGTGTCACATGTTACATTTAGTTGTCATATACAGTTTGTCGAAAGGACAAATTAGGTAGAATGTCTAAAATCTTAGAGTAAAAAATTGACACATTATTTCAGTGAGTAGAATAAGCAATAGGATGTTTAGGCCAAAAACTAGTGAACTGAAATGCAGGTACCAAATATAGGTTAGGGGACACCATCAGAGGAACGTTGGGAGTGACGGATATTTTCTGTGTTTGTCAAACCTCTCCTCCTAGCTTTGTTTTTCTCATGTGGGTTTACACGGCCATGTCTGCACTCAGGGCTCCGGCTCATGGTGCGTGGCCTGTGTTAGTGGCAAGGCAGTGATGCTGCCCACCTTTCCGCTGAGTATTCCCTCCTGTGTCCGCAGTCACGTTTAAACACACCTTCTCTTTCCATGGAGGACTCAGCGATGATCAGATGCTGGCTCCAAATAAGTTTTTCTCCTGCTTTTAATGATCTCATTGCACATTCCCCTCCTTTCGCTGTGATAATAACCTTACTGATGTCAGCCGGCTTGCCTTTCCAGTAATTGTGGGATTACGCGTGTGCCCATACCTGAAAAGTGGCATAAAATTAGCATGAAAAGTAACATCTCCAACGGGACTTGATGAATTTTCGAACATATGGAATTTCACAGCAGGCGGCTGGGATGTGTGCTCAGGCTGGAGGGTTTGGGTTCTGGAAGTTCTGCAGCCAGGAGGGAACAAATGCTGTGGCTTTCACATCTCTGGCTCTTGAAAGACTCACTGTGTCCAAGTCTGTGGGGTGAGGTGGGGGCAGGGTGGGCACGGTCCCTCCCAGGCCAGCGTGGATCTGCTGAGCTGGGCCCTCTGTGTGCTCCACGCTCTCCCAAGCGTGGGCCTCGTTAGGTTCGGAATGTGTTTTGCATTGCATCCCCCCATGAAGGGCGGACTTGTGGGTGTGTGGGAGGACGGAGAGTGAGTTCTTCAGGAGGATCACCACACACGCCACTGGCAGGAACAAGAAAGCCTTTTCTTGAAGACGCGAGTTCAAATCGGGGACTCGGAAAAGTTTTTTGGTTTTTTGTTTTTTTCACTTTCTGTCTTTGCTTTCTGTTTTGTAAAGGAAATCTGATTTACTTCATGGAAAAGTTGTGAGGGTCACACAGGGAGCTTAGGTGACGTGCCTGGCTCAGAGTACTTCCTGCTCCTTGCGGCCCCTTCCTTCCTGCGCTTCCCTCCCCGTAGCGTCCACTCTCGGATCCCGGGGCTGGGGGTGGGGAAGTGAGCCCCAGAAGGTCTGTGACGTTGGTCCTTAGTGCGATGGGAATTGCAATAGGAATTCGTAAGCTCAGTCTCTTTCTTTTTTTTCCCTAAAATTATTTATTTTTGGCTGCGCTGGGTCTTCCCTGCTGCACGGGCTTTCGCTGGTTGTGGCGGGCGGGGCTGCTCTCGGTTGCCATGCACAGGCCTCTCACTGCGTTAGTCTCTCTTGTTGCAGAGCATGGACTCCAGGGCACGTGGCCTTCAGTGCTGGTGACGCGTGGGCTCAGTAGTTTTCGGTTCCTGGGCTCTAGAGCACAGGCTCCGTAGTTGCGGTGCATGGGCTTAGCTAGTCTGTGGCATGTGGGATCTTCCTGGACTAGGGATGGAACTCGTGTCTCCTGCATTGGCAGGCAGATTCTTTACCACTGAGCCACCAGGGAAGCCCTCTATAAGCTTGTTTTCTGATACAGGGGTTTTCTTAGAAAATCCAGACAGTGTGGTCATCATTTCCTCGTAGAAGGAGATGATGAGTGCAGGTCCCGAGGGGGGTGTGAGTGCCAGGGGAAGGCTAGCACAACCGAGTGGAGAGCGAGCAGGCACACAGGAGTGTGGCCGGGAGTGGTGGGAGCCACCGGTGGCTTCCAGGTCGGTGGTGGTAGTGCCGGGACCTGGTCTCACCCCGGCTGCACGTGGAGGATGGGGCCAGGTGGTGGGGACTCAGAGGAGGGCTGCAGTGAGCAGGGCGGAAGTGGCCAGTCCTCTTCGGACAGCACCGCAGGCTTGCACGCCTTCCAGCCCCTCCCTAAGCCCTGCTGGGAATGGGCCGCTGAGCCAGTTCCCACGCGTGTGAGGTGTGGGCATAAGCAAAGACCACCCAGGTGAGAACAGGCGAGGGCTGTTTACTCAGAGCTTGCTCTCTCAAGGCACTTGTGTTTTGGAGACCTGATGGCAGGCAGAGGAGTGGGGAAGCTCCATGGTGGGGGAGAGGGAAGGCCTCGGCGGGCCCAATTGGAGGCTGTGGCTCGGGAAGCTGGAGGCGGGCTAACTAGAGGCAGGACAGCCTGTGACGGGTTTGGGGGAGCATTCCTGACTTTCTCTGGTTGGGCCTAAAGCAGAAATCAGGGAAGCTGTCAGTTATTAATCAAGACTTGGTCATTCTACAGAGGTTATTGGTGGCTTCCTGTAGCTGATAGGTTGGTTTCCCGGGCTGGTTGGTGCCGACTGTGGCTCAGAGCCCTGTTTTTACACATGGTTATTGTCCGTGGTCCGTTCAGTCTGTCAGATGAATGTGTGTGCACCGTCAGTTCCTTTGAGTTGATTCCTCTGAGAAACCACAGTTGCTTCTCCGGTGGACCTGGGCCACCGTGGCCTCTGTAGCCTCCCTGTGTCTTCATGGCAGGGTTCCAGCCCAGACCACGTTTTGAAAACTGGTGCTGTCATTGGGATCTAGTTTGCAAATGTAGTTTTTACCCTATAGTAATTCTAATTTTTAAGAACTGTTTTTTAAAAAACTTTTCTCACGTGAGAAAAAACAATTTTTCTAATAAAAATCTAAAAATTGGGCACATGCCTGGAGCAGAAGAGCCCTGCCTCTTTCAATGGGATGCTCGCTGTCCACTTCACCCTCTGTGCCCACTGCTAGCTTCCCGCCCGGCCTGCGTGGACATCTGGCTTGTCAGTCTCCACAGCTCTGCTCAGATGAGCTTGAGGGAGAAGCTCCGGGACGCAGCTGAGCTGCTCGGTCCAGCAGGGGTGGCAGCCCAGCCCTGCAGAGCCTTCGGCTCCTCGGCTGCTTGGATGGTTGCGGGTGGGGGCTGCCACGCATCTCAGTGATGGGTGGACCGCTTGTTTTCAGAGGGCGAGACGAAAAGGAGATGCACATGAACAGCATCAGCAGTGGAGTTCTGCTGAAAGTGGTTGGGTTTTCTGGGATGACTCACAGTGTGATTTGGACTTTGCCCCACCTCAGTACCATCATGATGGGAGTCCTGTTGCTCTGTTGCCAGAAGTACTGAACAGTAGGCCTCGGCCAGGGGAATGGCTGACGAGTAGGCTTCCTGCACTCATATGGACAGTTGGCGTCTGTCCCTGTCGCCACTCCAGCAATGTTCTCATGGGTTTTATGGCACTTAATGCATGTGGCCGAGATGCTGGAACTGTGCCGAGGGCTATCAAGTAAGTTCTATGCCCTGTCATTTGAAGTAAGGCCCAAGAGTAGACTTTCTAACCGAAATGACCTCTTGATTTTGGGGAAAGAAAAAAAAAAATGATGTCTATACCTGGAGACAAATCTCTCACCAATAGATTTTTTAAAAGAGCCCATTATTAAAAGCCTGTTCCCTCTGCACCATCAGAGCCCTGAGCTAATCTCTGTTGTCACAGGACACTGTCATTTTTCCCTTGTTTCAGACTCCTGAGGGTTAATGGCACCAGGGTGTATTATTGAGCGTTGAAATATTTTTTAAACCTTTTATTATGGAAAAAGAGAGATAAGGAGAGAGAATAATACAGTGCAGCCTCATGTACTCATCACCCGGTTAAAACAATTCATGACTAATCTTATTTTATCTGTGCTCCTAACTGCTCACCCCCGTATCATTTTGACATAGTTCTCAGACCTCATTGCATATTTGAGTAAGAATTTTTTCCTTTTTTTAAAAAATGAATGCTCAAGTCCTTTGGTCGCTGTGCCAGGCTGAAGGCCACATGTTTCTGGTCCAGACTTTGTCACCTGCCCTGTGATCTTGGTTAAGTCCTTAACCTCTCTGACCCTTGGTGTTCTCTTTTGGAAAACAGACTCTACTGTATCCTCTTGGCAGTTGTTTGTGGGGGCCTTTTATGAGATCCTGAGGGAATGAAACTGTCGCAGGTGCCTTACGGATGGAGGGAACTCTTGTCTAGTCTGTCTGCCCCATGAAAGGCTGTCCACCTTTCATGCCAGCTCTTCCCAGCACTGTTCACTAGCTGCACCACAAAAATGACATTGTCAGCTCCCGTCTTCCCACTCACCCATCGCACTGTTGGTCAAGAGGACCATCTTCCCCAGGCAGTTAATACGAAAGCCCCAGGCTGGGACGTGACCCCTCGCACATCTCTGCGGCCCAGTGTGCCTGCCTGCTGGCCTCGCCCAGCCCCGGGGTCTGCTTCCTGGCCCGCTGTGCCCCAGCGCCCGTGTCTGGCCCGGGCCTGGGCTGCCGCGTCCTCAGTGCGGCACTCAGGAGGACCACCCAGCTCGCCCCACCGGATGAGAGGTTTCTCATGGGGCAAGTTGGCCCATGCGTGGCTCAGTTCCCCTGGGGTCTTATTTTCTGCTGTTATTTCCTCTGCCTAAAATAGTATTTCCTCTGCCTAAAAATGTCCTATCCGTGGCGTCTAGTTTGGAACAAAACTATTTGTTGCTCGGAAGTTAGGGCAGCAGACTTCCTGCTGCCCAAGCATGCAGTGAACCCTGGGCTCCCGTAAGCTTCTGGGAGCAGAGACTGATGAATGAGTCTGTTGGTTAAATTAAAATTTGTTTTTAAAGAAGAAGAGATAATCTATGCAGTGATGGCCAGAAAAAAGTCTCTCCAAAGGAACTGAACCAGCCCCTACTCCTCAGAGAAGCGTCCCGTTGGTTCTCTGCTGCCCCAGCCTGTCCATTGCCCTGAGCCCCATTTTTAAATTGCCTCTACGGGGAGGCACTTCCTGCTACAGAAAGAGCAATTCTGTTCTGTTCTGAGTCCTCTAGTTCAGTTCCTCCCGTAGCTGTGACCTGGCCGAAGGGTCAGGGCTGGACCTCCTCTCTTGGCCAATGGATGAGATGTTGGCCGGGCCCAGCTCAGCGTGTATCCTTTGGGCGTGGCCCTCTGACGTCCTTCCCGGGGCCTGCCTGCATGCTCACTGTCTTTCTGTATTGGCCGCGTCTCTCTTTGTGACTCTGAGGGCAAGTTCTAGAGGAATTAGATGTGACTTTGGTGGAGTCTGGGGTAAGGAATGTTCCCAGGGGACGCTTGCTCTGCTCCCCAGAGGCCCTGAGGGCTCTTCTTCGAGCCCTTGCTTGACTTGGGCTTCATTTCCGCTTGGAGGAGCTCGGGGCAAGTGCTTTAACTCTGGTATGTAAAGCTGATGATAGCAACTCACCTTACGGAGTTAGTGTTCTTGCAGTGATGAACTGAGCCCTGCATTTACAGGCCCGTTGTTCCCAACCCAACAGTAGGACTTCACCACAGCCCACAAGAAAGGCGTGGGCACACACGCTGTGCGTACAGGGAGAGAGCACAGGGGCGCCGGGGAGCTACAGGCCCTTGCTTGGTCCAGCCATGCTGCCGAGCACGGGCATCCACCTTGCTGACTGCTGGTCGCTAGTGTGGAGGCCCCCAGCCTCTGATCCAGAGCCACCCACAGAAATCTGATACACTGATACCTAAAGCCTGTCGTTTTTCCTTAGTTAATTCGGAGTCTGAAGGGAAGAGCCATGTTATTTGTTAGTTGCTAAAGTCCCTGGAAGTGGTAGAACCAAGACTAGAAATAGTTGCTTCAGAATCACGTGATAGGCTCAGTGTCTCATGCCTGGTATCATGACCCTGGACTCACGGGATACTGGGGCCAAATGGATCATTAGACATCATGTAGCCCAGACTTGCCAGCTGTAGCTTCTCTACTGTGGGCTCCAGGGAGAGGGGGCAGAGCAGTGAAAAGTAGCTGCTTTGAAGGCTTGATTTTGGGAAGTGCCGATCTGTGTTACTTTGACCCTTAATGGGCACGTCAGGGATCTTGGTAGCAAGCAAGAGTTCCCGATTCTGGCTACCTCAGAAAGAAACGTGTGGGAGGCTGTTGGGAAGGGAGCACACAGGACTGGTAGAGGGCTCGTGGCCAGGCTGGGGATCGGGCACGGGGAGCCCACGGTCACCAGGCACGGGAAGCGCAGCAGCACCTCACGGTCACAGCCCCTCTCCCTCTGCAGCGGCCGCGCTGGAGCCGCCCTCAGCCTGCCCTCGGTGGCTCGCTCGCTCAGACTGAGAGGGCGTTTGATAGGCTGCACACTGTTGGCTGACCTGGGACCTGACCGCCCCCCTCCCCAGCTTCCTGCCCTCCAGTTCTCTGGTTGTGGGGTCTCTTCTCCCCCCAAAGTCACACATATGGCAGAAAAACTCCAGGAGTAGGGCACCCAGCTCTGGTGCCTGGAACAAAGTGTGAGAGGGGAGGATGTGCTTGAGGACTCTGGGAGGACAAGGCAGAGCCCAGGACCCTTGTCTAGTGGGCGGGGCGGGGCAGCGAGGGGCGTGTCTGGGACACCTGAGAGGCGGAACTTGGCTGGTTGGAGCTGGGCTGGCGGGGAGCGGCGGTGCGCGGAGGAGGAGAGAGGGTGGAGGGAAGTTTCCTAGATATGTGTGAGGCCGGGCCCTGAGGCACTAGGTGGCCTTCAGGGATCAGAGGAAGGGAGAGGCGGGCCTCGGGGGCCCCAGAGGGGCAGGGCGGGCCCGGGCTGGCCCTCCAGCTGCCTTGGTTGCCCTCAAGAAGTCCAGTTGGGGAGGGGTTGCTGCTGAACAGGAGGAAAGCTTATTCCCAGGTAATGACACGGTACAGCGTGTCTGTGGGAACCACGTGCAGGTCAGCCGAGGTGAGGGCTGTGGCCGCGCCCTGACGGACACTCACACTCACGGAGGGCGGGGTGAGTGGAGCACACAGGAGCCCCTGAGCAGGGGGTGGGCTGCTGAAAGAAGGACAGCGATAGGAAGTGGGTTTTTTTTTTTCCTTAGATGAAAATATTTTGAAAACATTCATGTTTCTGAAAAGTGAGGCTGGACAACGAACCAGAGGCGGTGGGCGAAGGGAAGCACAGGGAGGCTATTAGCTCATCTCTGCAGACAGGCTTTCTGGAAAGTCCGAGGCAGCAGAAGGCTTTTGATCCGCCCCCAGAGTACATTTTTCTGAATGGCACCCAGGAGAGGCCTTTTCAGTGGAAAAAGTGAATTCTCACTTTCAGAGGAGGTGGGACTTGCCGCTGTGTCACTTGGGGTAGATGGGGTAGCTCCTGTCCATCAGCGGAAGGTGGGTCTTGGTGCCTGGGCCCCCCTCCCCACGGCCGAGTTTTTCTGGGTCGAGGAGTCCACGGTGGAGGTGCTCTGCATGGTGTGGGAGAGGAAGAGAGCACCAGAGCAGCTTTTGGAAAAAAGTGTCCTGTGAGTTGGCTTTCGTAACTAGTGAGAAGGAGGGCTCTTGCTCAGAGGCTCAGAGGCACAGAGGCAGGACATGTGAGCGTGTCTCACTCCTCTGATCCCAGGTTTACAGCATCTGTGGCCACATCATCACACTACCGTTACAATTCTTGCCACGTCCGTGTACCATGTTTATTAATATGATGTTTTTTCTTTCAGTTACTATTTTTTTAACTTAAGCAACTTAAACCGAGGAAGGTTAGACCCCCCTGTGATGCGCATCTTGGTATTTCTCTCCGGGCCTCCCAGCCTCCTCAGCTGTGCCTGTGACACAGCTGCTGCCCTTACATTGGCCGCGACCTCCCCTGCCACCAGAGTGACCTTTTGTTTTTCTAGACTTTCACAGTATTTAGCAGTTCAAAGAGCTTACACATACCTCTCTCTGTAAGAAGCCAAACAGATATCAAGTGCCCTGGGATGACCCCCGGCTCACCTTAGTTCCCTTCCTGGCAGCGGCCTTGGTCGTCAGTGGTAGATAACCTTCCTGCCCTTTTTTCCTGCGGCATTTTGGTTTGTTGGTTTTATTATTCCTTTATTCATAAATGTTACATTGTCTGTTTTACTGCCTTTTTTCCCCCTTAATTATTTTTCTAAGGCACAAATTTTTTGAAATTTGTTATTTTAGTAAGTGAAAACAGTAATACATGCTCTGGGTTTAAAAGTCTCACAGGGACTTCCCTGGTGGTCCAGTGATTTAAACCCTGCACTTCTGTTGCCAAGGGCACAGGTTTGATCCCTGGTTAGGGAACTGAGATCCCGCATGCAGTGAGATGAGACCAAAAAAAAAAAAAAGAAAAGAAATGTCTCTCAGTTCCCACGGTGATTCCAGGACACAAGGCTGACCACGTCCCTCCTGTGCTCCCAGCTCTGAAAGGCTCCTGTGGCCCCCAGGAGGACGGGCACACCCCTCTGTACCCTCCGGCCCACAGGGCCCTGGGCCACCTGGCTTCCACTTTCCACTGCAGCCTCCGCAGCCCTCCCGGCCATCCTTCTTTCCCCCACTAGTCTGCTGTCCATCCTCCCCGCCCCTGTGATGCTCCCCGGGCTCTGTCCCGGGCTGGTGGACTGATGGCCCTGGAGAAGGGTGCTGGCTTCCGTGTGCATCTCTGGGCAGCAGGAGGCGGCTGGCACTCAGGTCAGGGGCTCCCAGTGAACCCTGGGCAAGTCTGCCCCCTCTGCAGGCAGGATGGGTTCATAACTGTGTGAAAAGTGCTCAAATCAGGGCCTTCCCCGGGATGGGTGCTCGCTGTGAGCGGCTGTTCCTGCCATGGGGTTGTTCTTCACTGTTGGAGCCCCGGGCCGTGACACCGGGCCTGTGTGTCAGTGTTCAGTCCGGGCTTACATGTTGACTGAAAGGAGGAAGGACAGAGGTGGACGTGATCCCTGCGTGAGGCGGGCAGGGACAGAGGCTCTGTGGAGGAGTCGGGTTGTGATGCACACTGCACTGAGGTGCCGGGTGGGGATGGTGACCAGGCAGCGGGGAACTAGGGGTGGGGTGGGGGGTGGGAGGCCGGGGCTGCCAGCCGAGACAGGAAGGCCTCGGCGGGCTTTCCGCCTCACAGCGCCGTCGGTTTGAATGCTCCAGGAAGGAAGAAGCCGCAGGCCTCGGCACTCGCCCGGCAGGGCCGCGGCCTTCGCCCAGTTGTGGCTTTGCTGCTTCGTGTTTGGGTTGATGGCAGATTGAAAAAAGCTACACTTTTGATACAGCACCCTCTGCCTTTTTCCTTTTCCCTCTTTATTTCCAGGTAATGCTACCGTAGAGAAGTTGGAGGACTTCATCACCAACATTAACAGTGTCTTGGAGTCCTTGTACATAGAGATAAAGAAAGGTGTCACTGAAGATGACGGGAGACCCATTTACGCGCTGGTGAGAGCAGACAGAGCCCCCTGGTGGGTGTGTGGGGAACTGCAGTGGAGACAGCCTCTGCCCTCCTTCCTGGGGTGGAGATGAAGGCCCACCTGCCTCCCCAGGGGCTTGGAGGGCCTGGCCGCCTCCGGGGCCCAGTCCCGTCTCTCCGGCTCGCTGCCGGCCCCTGGTCTGTAGTGTCCTCTGCAGCCATCAGGGTTGGTGGTAATAGAACCTGGCCTGGCTCTCAATGCAGCGCTCGCTTAATTGCCCCACATGGAATGCCCCTTCCACCCTGAGAGGGCAGCATGCCTTAGGGTTTATTTTGGTTGTTGCCAGGTGCCTGCAAGTCACCCTAGATGAACGGAACATTAGGGGTAAAGGGATAAAAATGCCTTTTCATTTAGAACAAGACATAGAAGCTTTGGAAAGAAAGAAACATGTGAGGTCACTAAGGATTGAGACCTCGTTGGGCCCTCCTGCTGTGTTCAGATTTTTTTTTTTTTTTTTTCCCTCCTGGCTAGGGAAGGATGTGAAATACAAGCCCCCATCTTTGGGTAGGGAACTGCTTTAGGCCTTCAGAGACCAGGCTCCTACCAGCCAGGCCCACACAGAACGGAGCTCTAGCCCAGGGTTTTCCAAACCCTGTTCTGTGGAAGAAAGGGTTGTGGAAATGTTGGGTTAAGTCGGTTAAATCAGTATTGTTTACTGCCAGAGTTCTCAGTGCCTTGTGCATCTGAAACCCCGCTCGCATGCAGACGAGTTTCCTGAATTCTTCTGAGTTTGGAAGCTATCGTACAACCTTGGGAGTTCTGAAATCTCTGAAAATTAGACTGAGCTAAAGATTTAAGCTTATAAGACTCGTTCCAAATTTATCCCCGTGGCCCACAGTGCCTGGACACAAAGTGCTCCAGGACTGGTGAGGTGGGGAGGGGGAGGGGAGGAAGGAAGAGCCTGCAGGTGAATTAACTGTGACAAGTGAAGGGCACAGCCCGACTCTCACACTAACTTATTTTTTAGGTGAATCTTGCAACGACTTCCATTTCCAAAATGGCCTCAGATTTTGCAGAGAATGAGCTGGATCTCTTTAGAAAGGCTGTAAGTAGAGCAACTCCCAATGCCCATCAGCTAGGCTTCTTACAGAAAACTTGCGTCTTTCATCAGAAATGGAAACTTCAACCTTACTGGGTCCCCCTGCTGCCTGAGAAAGCCCTTTGAAGGGCTTTCTGTCACCAAGTGGCCCTCTCAAAATTCATAGCCGCCAGGTGATTGCTGGGGAGGTTGCCACGGCCGTCTGGGAAAGAAGAGCTGGTCTGGGTTTGACTCCAACTGGTTGAATAACAGTGGACCTCCTGGGTGTGGGATGCAGGTGAGCGGGTGTTGCCGCTCGAGTCCCAGGGTTCAACAGCATCCCCAGGGAGCTTGCCAGAAAGGCTGAACCCTAGTCTCCACCCAGACTGCTGAATCCAAGCCTGAATTCTGAGAAGGTGCCCAGTGATCCGTCTACCCAGTCATTTGGGGGGCACTGCTCTGCCTGCCCGGCTTCAGAGCCATTCACTCAGCCACCTTGCCACTCAGCTGGGTGAGCACCTGGTTAGGACAGTGGTTCTCAGCTCTGGGTGCCCCGCAGTAATTGAGGAGGTAAAAGTAATGCGGACATTCTGGCCTCCCTCCAGGTCTGTTGAGTCCAAGTCTCTGAGGTCTGAGTCCTAGGATCATTCCTTCCTAAGCTGCCTCTGGGGCTGATCAGCAGCCAGGGTTGAGAATCAGATTCTAAGACAGTAAATACACGGCCGTGTGTGTGTGTGTGTGTGCATGTGTGTGCACACAAGCAGCCTGTCTTCCCGGTTCCTCTGCTCTGCTGTGGGCAGAAGTTTCAAGGCAGCTTCCAGCAAGCTTCTCCCAGCCCCAGTCCACAGCAGCTCTGTGGCTCCCAGGTGTGTTCTTTTGCTGGGCCACCCTGGTGCCTTCCTTTCCCGGTTCCAGCCTGCCCACCTCTGAGTAGGAGGGGCGCTGCCCCATTTCCTTATTCATTCGTTCCTCATCTTCTCCATCTTCAGGGAGGTGAAGTGATCCTTCTTGATTCAGGGGGCATTAAGGTCCTTCATTTGGAATGGTGTTACAGGAGAGACTTGGGTCAAAACATATCTATGGTTTTTGATGCATATTGTTAAGCTGTTTTCCTGAAGAGTCCCTCAGCTCTGCCTGTGACATGAGTAGTCTCACTGCACCCCGCCAGAATCGGCATTATGGCCTAAGAGTTGTTCTCCCCAGTCTAGTAGATGGACATGGCTCCCGTCTCTTCCAGTTGGAGCTTATTATTGACTCAGACACTGGCTTTGCGTCTTCCACAAATATTTTGAACCTGGTTGATCAGCTTAAAGGCAAGAAGATGAGGAAGAAGGAAGCTGAGCACGTGCTGCAGAAGTTCGTACAGAACAAGTGGCTGATTGAGGTATTTCTCGCTGCCGGTTTTCCAGCTTGGCTCACTTTTTACCGTGAATCTCACTGTTTCCTCCAAAATGATATCGTATTTCATGGGTGTCTGTTGAGCTGAGCCTGTTCATGTTCCTTTATCTCTGCAGTTCCCGACCTCTTTGGCACCAGGGACTGATTTCGTGGAAGTCAGTTTTTCCACAGACTGAGTAGGGGGGATGGTTTGGGGATGATTCAAGCGCATTACATTGCATTACACTCCCTTCTCCAGGGGATCATCCCCACCCAGGGATCGAGCCCGGGTCTCCTGCACTGCAGGTGGAGTCTTTACTGTCTGAGCCCTGGGGAAGCCCATTGTACATTTTTTTGGTACTATTATTATATCAGCTCCACATTCAGATTGTCAGGCTTTAGATCCTGGAGGTCAGGAGCCCCTGCTGTCTGCGTTGAGGCCCACAGTGACCCTGCGAGGAGAACCCTGCTCACTCACATGACCTGGGTGGGAGGCCCAACTGGAAGTGGCAGAGCCAGGGTCTCAGGCAGCTGTGCGGGCCCCGGACTCTGGTCCCCAGGCAGGGGTGTGGTGCGGTCGGCAGGAGCATGGGGCTGCTGCCAGATTCCGCCGCAGGTGCCCCCGCGTTCCTCGTCTATGAGAGGAGGAATAGCTCCACGTCCAGGTGAGTGAGGAGCAGGATGAGGGGGTGGGAGTTAGGCCCCGGTGCTGGGCGCCCACAGGAGTCACTGTCCCCATCGTGATTATCACTGTCATGTACGCCAAGGCCAGTGCTGTTGGGATTCTTTCACTTAGATGGTGGCCCTCTAAGAGCAAAGAGGACGTGTCGACATCTTTTGGAGAGGAGCTGTAGCAATCTGTGAAAGGTTCGAGTTTCTTGATGCCCTGTGTCTATTTCTGTTGGCTGGAACAGTCAGACGTTTCAGTTCTTTTTCCACAAATGCACCACTGTTTCCAAGAAACCCGAGCCAGACAGGCTCCGTGCCGCCTCGCGTGTCCCGCTCCTGCCCCTCTGCGCTATGTCTGGGCAGGACTGCTCAGAGGGGCCCTCAACTTCCTCACTTGGTGGTCAGACCTGTGGCTGGAGGCTGCTGCTGTAGTGACACGATGCTCACTTCCTTTCCGGGGAGAGCTCAGCTCTGGAGTCGTGGCAGCCGTGCTCTGAGTTGTGGATCTTGGGGTGGGCTGCCCTGGCAGTCTGACCAGAAACATCCAGTTCCTGCGGCGCTTTCTGGATGGGAGGAACTGTCGGGAGAGGCCACAGCGGTGAGGGCAGGAGTAGTGGGAGCCGCTAGTGGGGTCAGCGCCTCTGGGCACGTCTGCACATTGTGTGCTCGGGTGCTCAGCCCCTGCGACCGCGGGGAGCCCTTCACTCTGTTCTGTAGCTGAACCCACTGCAGCTCCGTGATCTGGATGAAGTCCCCCACCCGGCAAGTGGCCGAGCCGCGTCCAGGCTCCAGCGACCGTGACTGCAGGCCCCTATCAATTGCTTCGTTACAGTTTTTCTTCCTCTCTTGGGTGGATTTGGCAATACGGAATGTTCTCGGACAGCTCAGGGGTCATAACCGACTGCACTCTGTCCTCGGGGCAAGCTTTCTAAGGGCGGGGACTGTGACCTCATCTTTGTACCTCATCACTCGTGGAGGCGCTGCTTACTGAACCGTGGCCGGGCAGGCAGTTGAAGTTCCAGAGGAACAGAGTGTATCTCACACTTACCCCCCAGATGATACAAGAACTCCTCGTAGATTAGAAGGTACCAGCACTCATACAGTCCACGTTGGCACGAACACCTGTCATCTCCCCGGGGCTCACCCTCTGCCGCCCCGGTACAGCCTCTGTGCCCGGCTTTGGGCCCACAGGTGGCTGTGCGGGTCCAGTGTACTTAGATGCTGTCACGTCACGATGCAGGACTGGGTGCCCGACTTTATCAGGACTGGCGCTTTGCTGCCCGGAGCGGGGATGACTGGAGCAAAGAACGCCTCTGGGGGTGTGCTGGACTTGGCTCGGGCCCCAGCTTCCGTCCTCTCCGCTTCCTCCTTGGGGAACTGGAGGTGCTGGTGCTGCCTTCCTGAGGCCTGGCTCCAAAGCCCCATGAGTCTTGAGGGAGCTCTCCTTACTGACTGATCCCTTGGGCCTCACGTGGACAAAGGAACAGACTGGGGAGGGGCAGGGCGTGGTGGCGAGACACCCCAGGGTCCTTCTCTGGCCTGGCCGCTCCCTGTGGAGGTGGCTTCTCGCCTCTGAGCCTGGTTCCCATCTGGAAGATGAGGACCGTGCTGGCTGGTCCGGTGTCTGTCCTGTGGGAGGAGTGCTCCCCAGGCTGATCAGCATGGCCATGGCCGTGTGTTCTGAGTCACTTTGAAGGACCAGCTGAGGGGCCAGGGGGTGAGTGCTGGCTGGTGCTCTGACCAGCCTTCCTGGAACAGCACCTTGACCGGAGGGACCATGTCTGAGTCTCCCCCTTGGCCTCTCAGAAATGGGGCTTTCCTCGGAAGCCATGCTGGGGGGACCTGTCCCCCAGTGGCACTGTATTCATTATGATGGGACCCCTTCCCCCCCAGCCAAGTACTGGGAGAGCCCTGCCCTGTGCAAGGCTCTGCCTCGGCACAGAGCTGCTGAGGCAGCTGTGTAGCCCCTCGGGGGCCCTGGGGTGGAGGTGGTCGGGATCAGTGCGCGAGGCTCTGAGACAGAGACTGCCTCAGAGAAGTGTGGATGCTTGGAACCTGGGCATCTGCTGGCAGCTGCACGTCCGCACGGCTTAGGGAACAGTCCCCAACTGGTCCCTGGCTCCAGCTCAGGATGGTTGTCAGGCCTAGGAGGTCACTTGGGGTTGGATCTTCCTTGGAGATCGAGGGCAGTCCGCCCCTCCTAGTGACAGAGGACTGAGCGCCATCGTGAGTGATGAGCACGGGGCACTTCTAGGCAGCTAGTAGGCGTTTAGTAAAGTGACTCAAGCCTGACTCTGAACTTGAACTTGTTCACTCCAGCCTTGACATTCCTCCTTGGGATCGATGTGAGGGCTGTTATATTCTTCCCTTAGATGTTCATCATGACACGGCTGAGTGCTGGGCCACGCGTCAGGTGCTGGGGACACAGGGTGAGCAAAACCAGGCCTGGCTCACAGTCTGGGGAGAGAGCTGGAGGCCAGCCCGCTCTCGCTGAGCAGAGTCGCAGACGGAGAGGACGCAGCGCTCACAGGGGTCCTGCCCTCGGCGGAGGAAGTGGCGCCCCGCTGCAGGCCGGCGAGGAGGCAGCTGGTTGGGGTGGGGACGGCAGGCCAGGGCAGAGGGGGCGGCCTGCACCCGAGCGGGTGGGGTGGGCTCAGGGAGCTGAGAGGGGCCGGGTGCTCTGGGGAGGGGCACAAGGTGAGCCTGGAGGTGGGCAGGCAGGCGTTCAGTTCTTCAGCCCAAGAATGGTGGCGCCTCAGGGGCTGAGCCTCACAGAGGTCAGGTCTCCAAAGAGGGCCCCAGAGGGGCGAGCAGGGGCAGGGTAGATCAGGGTGGTGGCCATGGAGGCGGCCTTGTTGTAGACTTGGGGCTTTTGAGAAGGTGGCGGCCACAGGGCCCAGGATGGCCTTGGGCCCCGCCCTCTCATGCCCAGCACCACGGGGCACAGAGCTCCTGTCCCCTTCCTGACTGGCCCGACTCTGCGGTGCAGGGCACGCTGCCTCGTGCTGGGCCTCCCTCTACTTGCGGGAGTCCTTGGGCTCTGTCCTGCCTGCTTGCCCTGCTCCCCATGGTCGGAGCTCTGGCTCTCTAACTCTGTGCCCATGCCCATCTCCTCCTGGGTGGTCACTTGCCCAACACTGGAGGCCCAGGATGAATGCGCTTCCCTGGCCGGGTGGCACTGCATGCGCTGGATGGAGGCAGGAGTCGCGGGGACGGGGTCTGGGCTGGGAGCAGCCCCCCTCTTGTGTGGTGTGAGGTGGAGAAGCAGGTGCAGGGGCGCTGAGCCAACCCAGAGCCGCAGGCTCCGGGGGCAGCCCCTGCAAGGCTTGCCCCCCGCCCTGCTGTGCGCCTTTGCCCAGGACCCCCACTGTAGCCCCAGGGCTACCACACGTGCTCAAGAAGTTCCATCCCAGTTTCTCAGTTGACTTGGATGCGTAAACGTCCATGAGCTTCTGTGACATTTGTCTCCAGTCAGGTCTCCCTCATCCTGCCTCTTCCTTGTGAGTTGGCCGTAGGGTCAGCCAAGTTTTTCCATGTTTCTGGCTTTCCCATGGTTTGGGGTTACACAGCGTGTGGACTGTCTGTATATGGGAACCAGAAGGCCTCACCACGCCCCATGCCACTTGGTCTGGGGCCTCCCCGGACCACCTCCAGCATCGTCTGTGAGGTGGTGTGGGCGGAAGTGATCTTGGATGGTCCAGGCAGAGGCTCCAGGCGGTGGTGCTGGGAGGCACTGCGGTGCTGCTCGCTGGGGTTGGGGTGGGAGGGAGAGGAAGGAGTAGGGGCCTGGCTCGGGGCTGTGGGGTTCACTCCGTGGGGTCACAGTTCCCTTTCCTGGCCTGTGTCCTCATCCGGGGGTGCCGGGGCAGCTCCAGGATTCCTGTCTGTGAAGGCATGAGGAAGGTGCTAAGGAAATGTGGGGCGGTGGTCCTCGCCTTGCTTTTCTTTCAGGTCTCACCTAAGTTTTCCCCACTTTAGGCTGTACAAGGGGTCGGTGTGAATGCCTGCGGGGCAGGGGGTGTGTGGACCTCTGCCCCTTTCCTGGCCTTGGGCCGTGGGAACCGAGGTACCTCCTGGGCGGGAAGCAGGCTGGGTGTGCCAGTTCACAAAAGATGCTCCCACCTTGCCTCCCCACAGAAGGAAGGGGAGTTCACCCTGCATGGCCGGGCCATCCTGGAGATGGATCAGTACATCCGGGAGACGTACCCCGACGCTGTGAAGGTCTGCAACATCTGCCGCAGCCTGCTCATCCAGGTACCCGGGGCTGGGTGGGGTGCACTCTCCAGAACTCACTCAGGGCCCAGGCCTCTGACGACGGGCATCTCCTCAGAAGCATCTGACGGCAAGTGCACGAAGGCCTGCTTCTCCCTGGTCCTTCTGTTCTGTCCCAGGCTCTTATTATTTTTGCCCCCCGCCCTGCTGTGCGCCTTTGCCCAGGACCCCCACTGTAGCCCCAGGGCTACAACACGTGCTCTCAGAAGTCTGTGTCTCATATTATCTTGGCAGCAACGCGCCAAGCATCTTTCTGTCTCAGCCACAGATTCCTGTCGTCTGTTTGCCTCTGAGTACATTGTACAGCTTCAGAGCAGAGCGGCTGGACCAGTGCTGGATGATTCTGTTGTTGTCTTTTTGCTTTAGATTTTTTTTAATGCCTTTTTTAAGGCCTTTATTGAATTTGTTAGTGTTGCTTGTTTTTATGGTTTGGTTTTTCGGCAGTGAGGCAGGTAGGACATCAGCTCCCTGACGAGGGGTCGCCCCTGCACCCCCTGTGCTGGAGGGCGAAGTCTGAACCACAGGGGCGCCGGGGAAGCCCCTGTTTCCTTTTTCATTCTCTGTTTGCTTTTATCACTTGCACCGGGCTGGGCCTCATGGCACATCCATCCTTGGGCACCTGGTGGTTATTTTTCTTGGGTTGGAATCCCAAGAGTGGAATTTCTAGAACAGAGTGTGCACGTGGCTGTTTAAAGCTCTGCCCCACGTTGCTGAAGTGCCTTCTGAAAGCCGTGGTCGTCTTCGTGCCCCCTCCAGGGCCCGCTCGTGCTCAGAGTCCAGGCTCGGGGGCGGCCTTGCTGCTCCAAGGGCCTGGCCGCCACCTGCTCCGCCCTGCTCTGGCCTCTGGAGCCTTGAGCTTCTTCCCTTTGCACTCACTTGTCAGCTGCTTTACTAAAACCCACTGCGCTGAAGACTCAGAGTTGTTCTCATGGTCCGTTTGGGGCCTGGAAGACAAAATCACCAAGCCAGTGGGATGCCTTCCCTGCGGCCCACTGAAGGGTTATGAACACAGAGGTGTGTAGTGGGCTCTCAAGCCATCACCTTCTCATTTCAGGGTCAAAGCTGCGAGACGTGTGGAATCAGGATGCACTTACCTTGTGTGGCCAAGTACTTCCAGTCCAACTCGGAGCCGCACTGTCCCCACTGTAACGACTACTGGCCCCACGAGGTGCCAGGTCTGTGTCCCCAAGCCACTTGCTTTCCTCCTGGCCTGTGGCAGGGCTGTGTGTATGCCAGAATGTGCGTGCCCGGGCATTGAGGGGGCACCAGGGCGAGGGGCGGATAGGGCACCCCACCAAGAGCTCCATGTGTGTGCGGGCCCTGAGCACCGTGTACTGAAGTACCTTCTGCGGTCAGTGGAGGCCAGCCTGCTTGCTGGCGTTGATTCCACAAGGCGCTCTGGAACCCAGAAGAAACCCTGAGACGTGAGAGGGTCTGGTATAGTAGACGCGCTCCCCTGCAGCTGTCTCTGGAGGGGAGGTGAAAGGGCATCCCCAGATGGGCTCATCCTGCCTCCCTGGGGGGTGAACTGGGACAGAGTCCTTGGCACAGGCTTATGGCTGGGGGCGCCCACCAGCCCTGCCACTCATAGTGCCTTCTGGCTTTTCTGTGCAGAAGTCTTCGACCCTGAGAAGGAGAGGGAGACCGGTATGTCCAGATCGAACAAAAGGTCCTTGCGGTCTCGGCAGCACTAGCCAGGCCGCCGCCTTCGGGGGAGTGACCGCCTGCCCCATTTGGAAGAGAGGCATCAGTTTCACGGTTCACGTGGATCACCTTTTTACCTTTTACATTCGCTTGTTAACAGGTTTGGAATAAACTTGCTCAGCAGCTTCTGTGGCCTCATCTGGTGGCACGCCCCTCTCTTGGCACTCACTGAGAGCTGAGGGCCCGGGCTCGGGTCTGGGCTGAGGCTGGCCGAGCGCCTCCTGCCCAGCACAGCCCGAGGCCACTTGCTCAGGGCAGCATTGCTCTCGGTCCCTAGCTCTGGTCACTGGTCCTACTCACACTGGCCGGCCGACATACTGGATGTGTGGGAGCCTTGGCCTTGGGCCCGCCCCACGCCCCGCACTCTCCCTGGCCCGAGAGGCACCGGCCTGCACGGCCCGAGGCTGCGGGAGGGGCTGTGGCTGTGTGTCATCTCGGCGCTCTGCCCTGCCTGCAGCTGCCCCAGGCCGGACCCAGGAAGTCGGCCTGGGTGCCTCCTTCCCCTGGGCCTCCTGCATCACGCCTACCACCAAATCCCGTGCAGCCCACCTGCTGGATGGCCCTCAGCCCCACGGCCACCATTCAGGCTGGCCCAGCTCCCCTCCCCTCCACACTGCTCCCAGCTTCTCCCCCAGGGTTGCCCTCCCGTGGCGCCTGGCCGCCCCCGCTGAAGCTGCTGATGCTGTTACCCTGAGGCTTAGGCCACACAGGGGCCCTGTGCGTCACTGTCCCCCCTCCCACTTTCCAGGGCGTGCCATTTCTCTGTTCCTGAATGAACTTTCCTGCTCCTCACCCCGCAGCCTGCACACGTGGTCCCTCCGCCTGCCTGCTCTCCCCCGGGTGTCCTGCCCTTGCCAACACCACCTGTTCACCCTTTAGATCTTGGCGAGGTGGTCACCTCCATGCCCGGTCCCCCACCTCCCTTTACGTCCTCGACCATCACTCTGCACACTGCTTTAATTCCCTGACTCACCTGACAGTATCAATCAGGACCCCTTCAGTCATGATACAAAACCCGACTCAGACTGGCCTCAGCACGGAAGGCCAGGGGGCCCTTCAAGAGGCTTGATGCAGTGCGCCGAGGGTGCCCATGCGTCTGCATCGCTGTCCCACCCTGTTGTCACGTGTCGGCCTCGTGCTGGGGCTAAAACACGGTCTCGGCAAATCCAGCCTCTTTCTTCATGGTAGGAAAATGGCTGCCATAATTCCCAGACCTGCGCACCCAGTCCCCACCGCCCGGAGGAAGAGGGCAGGTCTCATTTAGTGGCTCCCTCATCTCAGCAAGCATCCGGTCTGCATACTTGTGGAAGTGGGGTGGGAGAGTCCAGGGGGCACTGGTGACCTGGGTCTCCCCTCAGCCACAGGAAGGAGCCCCTCCTGAGCCACATGGCCGAGTGAAGAAGTTGTTTCAGCAAATTGAATATGATGTTACGGGCAGAGGGGATGAGCTGTGGGCGCTGAAAGAGTGGGGTGTCCTCCACCCGTGCAGGGAGGGACATTGTGCCCGATTCACCTCTATCAACGGGTGTGGAGTGTGACCCAGGTCCAGCCTGGGCCCTGAGGCCCGCCTCCCAGGTGGTGAAAGGTGTTCAGCTAGAGCCCGTGTGAGCCAGGCTGGACCATGGCTCAGCCTTCTGAGGGCAAATGCAAGCCTTCGTGAAGCCTTGTAGGAGCCCCGACTAGTGGGGGCGGGTGTGTGTGCCAGGCACACCACAGAAACCACCCCCATCAGCTTACCCAGAAAAGGGATTTCTCACAAGGCTCTGAGGAAGCTCGCTGAAAGCATAGCAAGTCAGGAGAGCTGCTCCAGAAAAGACAGTCTTGGACTCGGGCATTCTGGCTGGCGAGACCCCTTCCCTAGCCACAGTGGGCACCAAACAGCAGCTCCCACTATTCCGTCCATCCTCTGCTGCCCTCAAGATGCAGGTAGCCCCAGCTGCTGCACTCCCCAAGGCTGCGCCCCTGGGAGAGGGGGTCCTCCACAGTGCTGTTCCAGGCAAGGGGGCAGGAGGCCGGGGGCCCGGAGCAGAGCAGCACCCTGCGGCCTGCTGCCTGTCCGAGCAGGGGGCTGGGCGGTCGAGGAGGCAGGGTTGCACCTGGCCAGTGCAGAGGAGGCTCTGAGCACCTGCTGCTGGGCGCCGCCCTGCTGCCCTCTCCCCTGCGTGGCCACCAGTGTGAACTTCCTGGGGACCCCAACCCCCAATTCACAGGCCCTCAGGGCCCCTGTGATCTGCTCCGCCTGTCCCCCAGCACAACCTGTCCTCCACTGCCCGGCGCTCCCAGTGTACCCTGACCTGTCACCCCGGGGGTCACTGGACCAGGGACACTCACTGCTCATCCGCTCTCGAGCCTGCCCCTTCTGTCCTCCTCACAGGGCAGCTCCAGCAGACCTTGTCCCTCCTGCCCTGGGACCGGCCAGGCCCTGCTGACCCCACAAGCCCTCTCCAGCGCTGCGCGGGCCCCTTGCTCACCAAGGCGTTCCTGCCTCAGGGCCCCTGCCCCTGCTGTGGGGAGCACCTTCCTCAAGTCGTCGGTTCCGGATTCCAGGTCCGTCAGGCAGATGTCAACTGTGACGGCCCCATCTGACAAGGGACATCTGCGCAGGCGGCCAGGCTGTGATATGTTCTAAAGAACGTTTCCCCTAGTCCCTCACTTCAGAACCAGAACCCCGATGACCCACTCCTCGTCCGTCATCTGCGGCTCAGAGCAGGACCGGGCCGCCGTGAGAGCTGGAGCTGGGCAGGGGTGAGGGCTCCACGGGCAGCTCCTGAGCAACAGCTTGTCTGCGGCCTGGCGGCCACGCTCCTCCCTGGTGGTGAGCCTGTGGACACGGTGGCTCTCCTGTTTGATGCCTCACTACTTTCAGCAGTGTTATCTACTGTAAATTCTTCATATGAAAAATGAGGGAAATAGCTATTGACCTTGCCGGGTAGGGGGGTACACGACCTCATGAGCACCTGCTCAGGGCCCCCGGTTCCTTTCCAAACGGCTCTCATTTCCCCGTCTGTCAGGCCAGGCCCTGGCCAGGCTCACTTACAGATTCAGCCCCTCGGCCTCCCCGCAGCTTTGACCATCAGCCCTGCCTCTTCCCAGCCAAGAGGCAGCTTCCTCTAGGGCCTATTCTTAAGGTCTCTCCGCTCAAAACCCTGAGGCCCCAAGACCCACGTGCTGAGGTTCAAATTCCTTGGCCCGATTACAGAGGATATTAGGAGCTAGTTTTGGCTGCCCATTAATTCTTTCTTTCCCCGCTTCTCCCAGTAACTGGAGGGGGGTTCAGGGGGAGGCTTGCGAGACAGGCCTCACCAATCAGAGTGGTCACCCTGGCATCCTGGCGTTGCCTCTGGGTGGGTCCAGGTCCCGGGCCCACTGGTCAGAACCCTCCCTGGGGTTTCTGAGCTGTGGGTCAAGGTGCAGGGATCTGGAGTTGACCTGCTGGGGCCATCTCCCCCAGGGGAGAAAGCTACCCACCTACAAGAGAGGAGGACGGAAACCAAGGCCAGATCAGCAGATGTGCGTGGCAGGGAGGGGAGGAGGCCTGGCGGGTAGAGGCCTGGCCCCGGGCTTCCTCTGCAGCTCTTCCGGTAGGTCTGTGATACCCCCGTCCCCAGCATCCTCACCTGGTCCAAACTCAGAAGAAAACCAACCATGTTTTATACAAATGAAACAAATGTGTTTATGTGAAGTCTGAAGCCTGGGTCTCTCCTGACCTAAAACCCTCTTTGGAGAGTAGTGACCCCTGGGTAATGGAGACAGCAAGGCACAGGAGGGGGGCCTACCAGATGTTCTCTTTCTTGACTGGAAACTGGTCGATGCGGGGGTGCAGAGTGGAAAATCCACCAAGCGAGCGGGGGTGAGCACTTCTCTGAAGGCAGGTTACATTTGGGTAACAAAGAAACCACCCCAGACTCCACACCACCCAGCAGAGGCCTGAGTTGAGCAAGACACTGAGGGTCCCCGCCCGTGACTGGGCCACAGCCACTGTGCTCCAGAGCCCACAGGCTGCGGCTGTCCTGACGGACCAGTCAGCACGGAACGGTGTTAACAACCGAACTAACGATGAAGCCTGGTGGCAGCAGCTGAGATCTGCAGCACAGCTCTGCCCGTGCCCCATCCCTGGAGCCCTCTGTGGCGAGGACCAGCGCTGCCCTGTGTTCCAGATGGAGACGCACACAGCGGAGTTGCCTGCCCCAAACCACACAGGAGTTCAGTGATGGGCCCGGGCCTGCATCCAGGCAGCCCACCTCAGAGCCCAGGAGCTTCCATGCGGGTTGTGGACCTGGACTGTCCTCCTGGGGGCCTGCCAGCCTGCCTCCGCCACCCACAGCGGCCGGGCCACCCCTGGGCCTACGTGTCTCTGACGAAGGTGTCCTCAGGCAGCTGGTCCCTGGGCCGGGCACAGTGTGAAGGATGTGTGTGACCACGAGCACGTTCTGTGTGCCCGGCCCCCTGCTCTCAGCTACGACCACCAGAAGCTGACGGAGAAGCTCAGGTCCAGGGCCCGCACGTAATGCCAATGCTTCGCCGGGATGAAGAGGACCTCGCCCGGGGACAGGACGCAGGACAGGAAGGGGGCCTCAGCAAACCTGGGGAACTTCTCCAGGTCAGGATTCTCCACGTCAACCTGAGAAAGCGAAGGGAGTCACCCATCTGGTCTCAAGAGACAGGGTGGGGGTCCCACCAGGGCCCCCAGGCCCACCTGGCTCGTGTTGTGAAGAAGGTGTGTGTCGTGGGGGTACAGCGCCTCCGACTCCTGCGGGGAGTACAGCCGGATGTACTTCCTGCCCACCGCCTGCAGGGAAGAGACCGCTTCATGAGCAGGTGCCCGCTGTCCCCGCGCGGCCTCCCTGCCCAGCCTGCCCTGCTCCCAGCAGGCGCGTTAGGTCGGGTGCCTTTGCTGCTGTCCTGAACCACCAGTAGGCGCCTGGCTGTGCCACTGCTGTTGAAGTGCTTTATGTGTGTTGGCTAATCCTCGCCATGACCCTCCAAGGTGGTTTATCATCCTCCCCGCCTCCGTTTTACAGGGGAGGACATGCAGGCACAGAGAGGCCGAGCTGCCCACGTTCACAAAGCTGAGAGGGGACAGCTGTGTTCACACCAGGTGGTCTGGCTCTCAGCCTCTCTGCTGCATCCCGGGCGGGGAATGGGCCCTGGACTGGAAGCACACTTGGGCTTGTCAAACCTCTCTGCTTATGACGGAAGGTTTTATAAGAGCTGTCCCCCCTCCCCTTATAACACACTCAGGCTCCCCTGTTTGTGTCCCAGGAAAACCACCCACTGGCTGAGCAGCTTCCCTGTATTTGGAGAGGGTTCCAGCAGGAGCAGCCAGCCTGGCTCTGATGGATAGCAGCGAGGCGGCAGCTGTGGGGGCACTTGCCCCATGCTGAGATGGCACCCAGCCCCGCTCTGCCTGTGCGAGGCGTCCGATGGGACCCCAGACGATGCAGGAGTCTGGAAGCAGCCCCTCCCCACCCTGAGGCCCGGTACTGAGTCTCTGGTCTCACTTTGGTCCACGCCCCTGTCTGTGGTTCGTCTCCTTGGTGTTTAAACATGGATAATGTGTGGCTGGGCCAGAAGGAGGGGGAAGGTCAAGGTTCTGAGCGGCTCCAACCTGGGCTAGGAAGTTCTGCTGGGGATCCTGGTGGAGCGGGGAGACAGTGCCTTGTGGACCGAACCAGGCATTGATGGTGATCTCCTCTTCCTCCCCATCACCCAGGCAGCAGTAATCGGGGATGCTGATGTCCTGCTTCAGCTCTGGGATCTGACAGAGCAGATGAGGCGGGTTAAGGCCAGGCCTGTGCAACTCAGCAGCCTAGATGTCAACTGACTCTTAAGCAGAAGGCCAATACTGTCTTCTTGTGTAATATGACGCTAGCCACATTTTACTGCATAGGAATTTAAAATCAATTTTAAAAAGTAAATATATAATTACTAGGGAAGGGTTATAATTTTCAGATTTCTTTCCATGTCACATGCATTTTATCTTTATTTCCATTTTTTAAAAAACCTGACACCACTACTTTGTCTTAAAAATAAACCAGCTTACCATTTTCTAAAGCTATCACAACATTTTAGAAAGTCAAAGAAAAAAGATGGGACTAAGTATTTATTTATCAAATCTCTGGAGAGGAAGGTTTTTCCAAAATTTACTGATGGTAAAGTAATCACAATCAGTACATTTAAGGTAAATGAAAGTAAATATATTAATATAAAATAAGTATATTCCAATAAAATGGAAAACATTTGAACTGTGGTAAATGAAGGTTAATGTAGAGCATTCATATAAAATAATAAGGATCCCAATATGTAAAGTTACACAAATAAGCAAAGGACAAAAATCAGATCATACATAAAAAGGTTTTCAGTCCCATCAGCAAAGAAATCCAAATTAAATACTGTCATCATTTCCTACTAATCAAATTAGCAAAGACTGAAAAAGGGATAACACCCAGTGGTGCTGAGGATGTGGTAAGGTGGGCAGCCCCATGCCAGGCTGCTGGGGGCATCAAGTGATCATGTGTGGAAGTCTTAAAGCCGTGCAGACCTTGACCCAGGTGGAAGTGAGTTTGTGCTGTGCCTTTGTGTGGAGGTTTCCTGGGGTGTGAAGTTGGGACTCTGGAGCAAGTTGGGGGCAGGCAGACAAGGTTGCACAAGGAGGTGGGTGGGCTCACCTGCCCCAGCATCATCAGTGAACATCTCTAATGAGATAAGATTCTCCCTCGGCTTATGGTGGGGTTGCATCCCAATAAGCCCATGGTAGTTTGAAAATATCAGAAGCTGAAAACAGAACATCATAGCTGAGCCTAGCCTGGCTTAAACATGCTCAGAACACTTTCGTTAGCCTACAGCTGGGCAGAAGCATCAAACACAAAGTCTATCTGATAACAGAGTGTTGACCGATATCACCCAATTTATTGGATACCATACTGAAAGTGAAAACCAGAATGTTATCCAGGTCCAGAGTGGCTGGAAGTGTATCCATTGCTTACTGGTGTGACTGTGTGATGGACTGCGTTGAGGGACCAGGAGACCCAGCCCAGCATCACACAGTATGGTAAACATATCACTAAGTCCAGGAAAAGAGCACGGTTCAAAATCCAAAGTACAGTTTCACAATCTACTGAATGCCTATCGCTTTGGTACGACCATAAAGTTGAATCACCATCATTTGGGGACTGTCTGTACTTTAAAACAGCAAGTACCCTCGTGTAGTCCCCTCATGTCTTCCTATCCCCCACACCCACCCTACTTTCCGACCAGACCGCATGCAGCTGGGGCTCCACGGCCAGGGCTGGCGCGGAATCCAGCGCCCAGAGGGAGGGGCCGGAGCTGCCTCTACAGGTCTGGTCAGGAAGTGGTTTCAGCCAGTGCGAATGGTTTCCTCTGAGACTCTGGTTCTTTCCAAACGAGGCCAATCTACCGTAGCCCTGCCGAACCCCAACTGACAAGACTGCCTGCCATGCTGGCAAGTGCTCCGGGACTCGGAAATTAAACACAGAATCAAGTTTGGTCCCCCAAATGTTGCAAAGGGGACCCACTCTGCTAGTTTAATCAGGGATCTTCAGAGCGAGCTCTCCAGGTCTGAAGGGACGCCTGCAGGAGGACTGGCCATTCCTTCAGTGCACACACCGCTAGGGAAGGCTGGAATGCTCTCCCTGCCGGGAGCTTGGGCTGTTTTGCTTGTAAAAAAGCTGCTGTGGGCTGACGCAGAAGTTCATGACCTGAGGTGCCTTGTCCTGTGGGTGGGGGGGTCCTCAAGCTACATGCAGGATCCCCAAGGCCTCTGGGAAGCACCTGCTTCTCCCCCACCAGGCTCACCGTCACACCACACAGTTTCTGGCTGGGATTACACCAGACCCTGGCCCTGTGGGATGCTGGGAAGCTGACTGGTCCCTGATGACATCATCAGGATTCCTGGGAGGTGATTAGTAGGCCAGATGATATAATTGGAGGCACAGGCCAAGGATTCAGAGACCCTAAGAGGAGAAACTGTCTCAGGTGGGGCTCAGACTTGAAGGCAGGCCTAGCACAAAATATTCTGAAACATGGGGTCACCGGGAGGAAAGTCAGTAAGAGGCTTTGGGGCAAAAGGTTTTGGGTGGGAGACCTTGAGCTTGGTGGAGAAGGCCCCAGAAGCCGTGCAGAAGCCAGCCGGGAGTCCCTTCTGTGCTGCGTGGCGGCCCCAGGGCCCTGGTTGCTCAGACGGTTCCCATGGCAGTTGGAACAACAGAGGAGAAAACACACCGCTGGGGGCCTAAGACAAAAACGGCTTCAAAGCCTTTGTCCATCTTAAAAATTATCATGTTTTTGCCTCCTTCTCCTCAATGTGCTCCCTTGTATTCTAGTCAAATGGCAATTAGCTGCTCCGGGACAGGGAGCCAAGCTGAGGGCTGAGCCCTGGTACAACTGAGGCCAGGGGATGGGACAGGCCAGTCTCTTGAGATCACACAGCAGAGGCCTGATCAACTCAAATCCCCCTTTTCCTCATTTAGCAAGAGAGGATGGGGAAAGGACCCATGAGTCCTCACATGGGGAGGCCTGGGCAGGAGACCATAGCTCACCTGGCCCCATCGCCGCCTCCCCGCTGTAACTCTGGACCTGCAGCTCCCAGAGGCTGGCAGAGTCCCAGCTGGGGCCAGGGGTCAAGTCAGCAGGAACTCACTTGTTCTTGGGTCAGGTTGGAGCCTGCCACCCTCACCTGGCTCCCAGAACCAGTTCTGACCACACTCAGGCTTCCCATTCCATCCCTCGGGGGCCTGCAGGAGGTGGCCTCCTTATCCCTCAGCCCAGTCCCGGGGCCTGGCCTGCCCCCTGCTGCCTGCTGGTGAGAAGGGCATCAGGTGAGTGTGCCTCCCTACTCAGAGCAGGGGGCAGAACCAGGAGGAAGCAACTGAGGTTACTACCTCTTTCCTGCCCCCTGGGGCTAGTGCCCCAGAAGGGAGGTGGGAGAAGGTGAGAGGGTGAAGGATGGAGGGGCGTGGTCTGACTTACCTGGTCAAAGAGCTGGTGCTGAGCAAGGTATCCGATGTCCTTCGGCTGCTCCACGGGAGAAAAACCAGAGGGGACACAGAAAGCCCTGTTAGTTGTGACAGAGAGGTCCCTGGAGCTGCCAGTTCAGCTGGCTCTCAGCATCCTGCCCGTAGCAACCACCCAAGGCCCTCCTCTTCATCCCACTTGGTCCCCCTCCTCCAAGCCCGGGGCCAATGTCATCCCTCGCCAGCCAGCAGCAATGGGCTGATGGGGGAACTCAGGGTCTGGTACTGCCTTGCTACAGAGGTGGGCCTGAGTAAGTCACCCGGAGCCCCGGGGCTCACTTTCCATGAAATGTGAAGGGGCTGCGCACACATAAGGATTTTTTAAAAATAAAAATGGAATCATACAACATGCATTACTTTGAAGTCTGCTTTTCAATTTAATGATACATCGTGACTATCTCTTCAAGTCGATATATGCATATGTGACTCATTCTTTTGATGGATCCATGTTTTAGAGATAATGCATCATGATCCATTCAACCATCCCCCAGCTGGTAGACATTCACGTGGTTCTACCATGGTGTTTCAGTAAACAGTTGAATGCACGTGTGTGTGCGTGCTGAGTCGCTTCAGTTGTGTCTGACTCTTTGCGACCCCATGGGCTGTAGCCTGCCAGGCTCCTCTGTCCATGGGACTCTTGAGGCAAGAATACTGGAGTGGGATGCCATGCCCTTCTCCAGGGGAACTTCCCAACCTGCGTCTCTTATGTCTCCTGCACTGGCAGGTGGTTCTTTACCACTAGCGCCACGTGGGAAGCCCAAACAGCCGAATGCTCTGGTCCTTCTGTTTATTTTGCCTCCAAAAGTAGAACAGTGTGGTCAAGGAGCACATGCATTACACACATTTTAGAGCTTAATAGCTTCTGCCAGGTTGTTTTCCCAACACTACATCATTTATACCCTCGCCAGCCGTTAATGGGAGCGCCCACTTTCCCACATCTCTGACCACACAGGAGAGGATCATTTTGTGAAAAATTCTGCCAAGCAGAAGAAAGAAAAGATCAGTGCTTTTCAAACGGGGCTCCTGGATGCTGAGGGATACTCTGAATATGCCTGAGGGCTTCTACAAGGGTCAGATGGGGGCGGGTTAGATACAGTGCTGGGCGCCCCTGACCCCAACCGCGGCCAGAGCGGCCAACAGGTATCAGGAAGAGGAAGACACCCAAGGTCCTCCCTGTTCAGAAACGACAAAATGGAAGACAATCTGGCAGTTCCTCAAAAGGTTACACAGCGTGGCCACCTGATCCAGCAATCCCACTCTGCATATAGACCTAACAGTGGAACCACATGTCCACACAAAAACGTTCATAGCATTTTTCATACCAGCTGAAAAGTGGACACAACCCAAATGGTCACCCACTGAGGAATGGATAAACAAGACGTGGTCTATCCATCAAAGGGATGGTATTTGGCCATAAACAGGCATGTGCTGTGACAGAGATGACCCTTGAAAACGTTATGCTAAACGAAGGAAGCCAGACACAGAAGGTCACGTATTGTATGATTCCAACTATGTGAAATATCCAGAATTGGCAAATCCACACAAACAGAAAGCAGATTCATGGTTGCCTGGGGATAGGTGGGGAGGAGATACAGGAAGTGAGTACTTATGAGTATGGGGTTTCTTTAGGGTAATGAGAATGTTCCGGAATTACAAATCGGTGATAGTTGCACCATCTTGTAAATATACCAAAAAGCACTGAATTGTAACCCAAAAATAAATAAATAAAACCCTCCAAAAAACAAAAGGACCTGAAATGGGGACCCATACATCCTGCCTTCCTTGCACTGGCCAGCCTACTGACCACAGGCCCTTCAAGTATGGTTTCCTGACTCCTCCAAAACCTCCCCTGGTGACATATGGAAGTTATTCTGCCCACACATGTAATGCGTTCCCTTCCTCCGGAGTATTAGGGGGCTGGAGTCGAATGACACACCTCATTCCTGATGTACTTGCTGATGAACTCGTTGACTGTCATGAGCGTCTGGGACCACTCCTCGTCCGTGTACCTGGACCCGACCTCCACGGGGACGGTGCGGCAGCCAGCGACTTCCTGGATGTACTCCAGACTATTCGGAACACAGGGGTCAGCATTGCCATCGTTATGCTAAGACCTGCTGGACGCCCTGCTAAACGTGCCTCATACTGGGCTCCTTTCATTGGCACAAAAGCTCACAAGGTGGAGGGAGACCCCACTTCACTGCAGAGGAGATGCAGGTGCGAAGAGGTGGGGTCACTTGCCCGCCTGGCCCTGGGCAGCGGTTTGCAGATAAAACCGATGAATCTGGTTCTTGCTGGGCAGCTCTATTTTCCAGCTGGCCTAGCCTCCTAACTTCTCTCTCACATGCCTTGTCACAAGCAGAGAGACCTTATTTGGGCCAGTGGCGGACAGTGCAGGGTGGTGAGGTGCCTGGTGAGTCCTCAGCTCTGGGGGCCGGGTGCCATGTCCAGCCCTGCCTGCCACCCACCAGGGGACCCATGGCAAGCTTCTTTACCTCTCTGAGCCCTGTTCCTCGTCTGTAAACCACAGGCGACAGTGCCCATCCCACGTCAGGGAACACGATTACTCCCACAAGGCCACCGCCAAGACTGAGGCCGGCCCTGTCACCTGCCCGAGACACGCCTCCTCGTTTCAAGGCCGCCACCCAGCTGCCCGATCTGACGCCTCCACCATGAACCTGGGGAGGGACTCAAAGCAGCCACGAGGAGACAGCAGACCCGGGAGCCCGTGGAGAGCGGGTGGGGCTGTCTTGGGTTCTTATTTTTACTTTCAAGCCTCGGGGACCCCTGAGAGAGCTCACAGAATTCCTGAGATCCTGCAAAATGGCGTAATACACTTAACACTGGACTGCCATGAAAAACTGCTTAGGGCAAACAGACTGCAGCCGCTCAGGACCTTAGAACCTCTGGCACTGCTTCAGAGGACGGTGCCTTCAATGGAGGTTTAACCCCTCAGCAGTCCGTCTCACTTAGCTGGCAGTTAAGCGTCTATGAGGCCGTATTCTCTTGGGGGGTCAAGGGAGGAGGAATTTGGGTGTCTTTGGGGATGCTAAGTTGGGAAGAGGAACCCTACAGCCCTCGGCAGACACCCACCTCCACTTCTTCATGCACGGCCAGTGGTTGGCCACGCCTTCCAAAATCACAGGCCTCCCTGGAACCAAAAAATGCTTCTTGAAATACTGGAGGGATGGACAGTGAAGCCGGGGCACTGTTCTTTCTGTCGTCACATCTGGAATCGGCATGTGGTCATTCCTCGCTTTCTGTTCAGAAAAGCAAGATGGCGACAACCACAGAAAGGTCAGAATTCGAGGCATTTCACGAGGAATTTGCATCAATGCGGGGAGAGTGGAGGTGTGCTTAGTAACAATAGTAACAGTTAACCTTTATCATCAGTATTACTGTGGAGCTGGAGAAGACTCCTAAGAGTTCCCCTGGACTACAAGGAGATCAAACCAGTCCATCCTAAAGGATATCAACCCTGAATATTCATTGGAAGGACTGATGCTGAAGCTGAAGATCAAATACTCTGGCCACTTGATGGGAAGAGCTGACTCATTGGAAAAGACCCTGATGCTAGGAAAGACCGAAGGCAGGAGGAGAAGGGGGCGACAGAGGATAAGATGGTTTGATGGCATCAACCGACTCAATGGACATGAGTTTGAGCAAACTCTGGGAGATGGTGAAGGACAGGGAAGCCTGGTGTGCTGCAGTCCATGGAGTTGCAAACAGCTGGACACGACTGAGTGATGGCCACCACCCCGAGGATCTGTGGGGTATTCTCTGGCATGTGCCCTTAAACACCAGCAAGGATACAAGTGTTAATCACTCAGTTGTGTCCGACTCTTTGCAGCCCCATGGACTAAAGCCCGCCAGACTCCTCTGTCCATGAAATTCTCCAGGCAAGAATACTGGAGTGGGTTGCCATTCCCTTCTCCAGGGGATCTTCCTAACCCAGGGATCTAACCCAGGTCTCCCACACTGCAGGCAGATTCTTTACCACTGGGTCACCAGGGAAGCCCACGAGGACACAGGCAAGGATCTAAAGGGCAGGACCAATCAGTCACACAAGTTGTAGCATCTCAAACTCGGCCACATAGAGACAGAGGCAGCCAGAAAAGTTGGTGACACTTCCACCAAGGGGCCAGGAAGAAGTTGAACAAGACAGGCTCCTGTTGGATATAGGGCTCGGCCACACCAACCCTCTGAGTCCTTTTTCTCAGGAACCACAAAGCTCCCACCCTCCCACTCTCCCCAAGGAGCACGGCTTTTGCACAAGCTGGAAAAAAAAAAAAAAAAAAAGTTGAGGAAAGAGGTTGCTCTGTTTCCAAATTGATGCAGATGCCATTTTTCAACAGGGGTCAGCACGCCAGGGGGCTTCCCCCCAGGGGAGAGCTGACCCGTGACTCCAGGAAAATAGGGCTGATGGATTTTGCTGGGCATGGTCACTGGCTGCCCCACACCCCACCATGCCTTTGGGCCGGGCGGCTCCTGGCTCGGGCCGGGGACAGGCCTCTTTCCGGACAGCAGGTGCTTCTGGAGGACGGCGGCGACTTTGAGGAGGATGTCTCCCAGGATGGCCGCCCCCATCAGCAGGCCCATGTCACAGGCTTTCAGGGCGGCAGCCACGGAGGCGGCGTCCCCGGGCGGCTCGCACAGACACACGGCTTTCAGGAGGCAGCCGAAGGCGTACACCCGCCGCCAGTCCTTGTCCACGTGCTGCCAGGGCCCCGTGTTGAGCTTCTCCCAGGAGTAGTCCAGGAGCACCTCGCAGGTCTGCAGACACTCGCGCCGCCGGCCCCCGTGGAAGAGCTCGGCCGCTTCCTGCAGCAGCATCACCACGCTGCCCTCCACCTTCTCTCCCAGCTCCAGCTTCAGCTCCTCTTTCGTGTGGGGCAGGAGGGCCTGGAGGGCCTCCCAGAGCGCGCTGGGCCCCGCCATCGGGCCAGGCAGCTCAGTCTGATGGGTGCTAGAGGGAAAAAAATGTATATATGAACAAACAAATATATACATATATATAAATATGTATGTATATAAAACAAGCCCATCCACATATCTATATAGATGGGTTTCCCAGGTGACCCTAGTGGTAAGAACCCACCTGCCAACGCGGGAGATGTCAGAGACATGGGTTTGATCCCTGGGTTGGGAAGATCCCCTGGAGGAGGGCACGGCAACTCACTCCAGTATTCTTCCCTGGAGAATCCCATGGACAGAGGAACCTGGCAGGGTTGCACAGAGCCAGACACGACTGAAGCGACTTAGCATGCACACATGGAAAAAAATAAGTTACAGCAAAACATCATGTTCTATGCCTATATACCCGTGGTTCTATATTTTCAAAAAGTAAGGCTGGAGGGAAGAAAGCTAGGTCTGTGATGACATCCAGTGGCCAGAATGTCAACCACTGAGATTTTTCAAAAACCCAAATGAACTTTTTGGACAACCCAATATATATAAAGAATTTTCCTAGATAAAGAGATCAGAGTCGGACACGACTGAAGTGACTTAGCAGCAGCAGCAGCAGCAGTAGCAGTAGCAGTAAAGACCATACACAGACCTGGTCCCCTACAGGTTCCCAAGGCTTCCCTACTTGTCCTGTGTAATGTACATCTTACCTGCACTGACTCTTCAGCAGTGGTCTTTTCCTCTGAGGGCAGGGTCCCCATCTGTCTGGGGTCACCACTGTATCTTCAGGGCCTGGCATAATACTAGGCACGCACTGGTCACTGGACCCATGTTTGTTCAGAGAGGAACAACTGTCCTTGTCTGGAATGCCTCCAACACCCCTCCTCTCTGGCAAACTCCTATCCCACCTTTAAGGCCCATCTTAAATGATCCCCTATGTGAAGCCAGCCAAGATTCACTGACAGTGTTTTGGGTTTGAACGGCCCTAGAGTTTCTTGCAGTCAGGCTCATAGTAGGCACTAAATTCAGACTACTGAAGGAATACCTTAACCGTCTCAGGAAGAAACCTGGAAATACATAAATCCTATACAAAAAGGTTTATCACAGTTGATGCCTTTAGTAATTTTAGCCTGGACATTATACACAGATGGCAGGCCAGTCTCCAGGAATAACTACTAATAAGTGACTAGTGTACTGCTCACACTTATGGTTATCTATTTGCACTACTATGCTGTAGGTGATGGTTTCCCAGGTGGCTCAGTAAAGAATCTGCCTGCCAATGCAGGAGACACAAAGGATGCCGGTTCGATCCCTGGGCTGAGAAGATCTCCTGAAGAAGGCAAGGGCAGCCCACTCCACTATTCTTGCCTGGGAAATCCCAAGGACAGAAAAGCCCGGCGGGCTACAGTCCATGGGGTTGCAAAGAGTTGGATGCGACTGAGCACGCACACAGGTTGTAGGTGTTACAGTGACAGCTGTCATATCCCTACCACATTTGAAACTAAGAAATAGGGACCATCAAGCCTTTGCAGAGACTGCTGTATGCTGGGGGTCAACAAACTTTGCCTGTGAAGGGCCAGATATCAAATAGTTTAGGCTCTGCAGGCCATACAGTCACTGTTGATGCTCTGTAGTGTGAAAGCAGCTTTACACAGCGTGTACACAAATGGGTATGGTGTGTCCCAATGAAACTTGATTTACAAAAACAAACTCTGGCTTAAAGTTCGCCACGGTTCGTTCCATCTTCTTCCTGGGCACACAGTTAGACCCCATTTCTCTGTCTCACTTGCAGTTAGATGTGAGCATGACACCATGTTCCAGCTAATGCATGGAATGGGGCATGGAAGGGTCCAGGCCTGGTCCATAGACACTTCCTATATGAACCTCCACACTACCCCTACCCACTAACTGGAAGGGAAGGACTCTGAGGCCCCAGGGGATGGCAGGGCCACAAGACAGCCCCCTAACCAGGAATGTCCATGCTGCAATGCTTCGTGAGCAAAAAATAAACTTGTGTTTAGCCACTATAGTGTTGATGCCTGCTATAACAGTTATCCTGCCCTGACTGATCAGTAACTTCCTTCTGGTGCTGAGGAAAGAGAGGCAGAGAACACCGGGGGCATTTGTTGAGTTTCGGTGGCTTGAAATCTTTTCTCTTTCTTAACAACACACCTCCATTTTCTTTTGAGAGATTCCATCATGCCCCCTGAGTTCAGTGTGGATGTTGCAAGGGGTGGGTATGTGACCCAGGCTAGTCAATGAGTTGCCTCTTTTGGATGTAAACTTTAAGTAGATCAACTAGACCGGAGACAGCTGGCATTCCGTTCTTCCCAGTGGCAGCTTCTGGACCAGACTGTTCCTGCTGGGGCCTCGCAGTCACGGTCGGCTAGTCCTAGGATGCAGAACCATGGCAGTTCTTGTCTTTTCCAAGTCCAGTTCTCCAGCTGTTTGTCTATTCCATGGGCTCCAAAAGCCTTCCAAGAAATTGCCTCTTGCTTATGTCAGCCAGGGTCGGTTTCTGAGGTTCATAATGAAAGAACCCTTCACACTCAGGAGCCACAGGTGGATGGTGAAGGCAAAAATGAAGGCTTGCTTGTGATTAAGCCCCATCAGATGCTTCACTTCTTGTGAGGGAAGAAAGCCAGTCACCCTCTGGTGGAAGAGAGCCCAGTGATCCTTGCTTGCTGTTATGAATCCCCCATCTAATCCCCTTTCTCTTGAGTATGGGCAGGACCTGTAATTTGAGTGGTAGTCAGAATAATGTCCCCCAAAGATGTCCACATCCTAAACCCCAGAACCTGTGAGGATGTTACCTAACATGGCAAAAGGGACTTTGCATATGTGACTAAGAATAAGGGATTATCCTGAGTTATCTGGCTGGGCCCAACCTAACACTGAAGTCCTTGACATGATCGTTCCTGGCTAAAGTAAGGGTCAGAGGGAAATGTGATTACAGAATTGTCAGAGAGATGCAGTGTTGCTTTGAAGATGGAGGAAGGGAGTCCCAAGCCAGGGAACGTGGGCAGTCTCTAGAAGGTGGAAAAGGCAAGGAAACAGATTCTCCCCTAGAGGCTTCAGAAGAGGATGAAGCCCTCCTGCGACCTTGATTTTGATTCCATGTTGCACTTTTGGCCTACAGAACTGTAAGCTAATAAATTCTTATTGTTTTAAGTCACCAAGTTTGTGATAATTAGTTACATCAACAATAGAAAACTATTAATACATGCCTGCAACGAACAGCTGTGTAGGTTTGGTGTGCGTTAAGTGTGTTGGTCTCTCAGTCATGTATGACTCTTTGGACCCCATGGACTCCTCTGTCCACAGAATTCTCCAAGAAGAATACTGGGGTGGATAGCTGTTCCCTTCTTCAGGGGATCTTCCCAACCAAGGGATGGAACCCAAGTCTCTTGCACTGCAGGCAGATTCTTTACCGTCTGAGTCATGTGTAGCTATTAACTTTCTGGCCTAAGAGATGAGATGTCATTTCTGGAATGAGGTCCCACAAGACTGGAACATTCATTTTGCTGGCAGACTCTACTGCCTTCTCGGTTTGCATGCACTGATGAGCAAGTGGCCCTGCTGTAGGGGCCCATATGACAGAGAACTCAGGGTGGCTTACAACAACAGCAAACTAGGAACTGAGGGCCCTCCTGGCATCCAACAGCCCTCCAGGAACTGAATTTTCCCAACAACTACAGGTGCTTAGTGGACTAGGAAATGGTAACCCACTCCAGTATTTGTGACTGGTGAATTCCATGGACAGAGGAGCCTGGCAGGCTACTATCCATACATACAGGCTCCTCTGTCCATGGAATTCGCCATAGATAATAAGGCAAAAGGAGAAGACAGCGGGAGAGGATGAAATGGTTGGACGGCATCACCAACTCAATGGACATGAACTTGGGGCAAACTCTGGGAGATAGTGAGGGGCAGGAAGGCCTGGCGTGCTGCAGTCCATGGGGTCACAAAGAGTCAGACACAACTTAGTGACTCAACAACAGAAGATAGTAAACACTTCTACGAGATTTCCTGGACACCCTGGGACTCTATCTATAACTCAGAGAGAACAGGAAGACAGACATGGCTCCCTTCGGCCCTAATGTGTGTGAAGAGGTCAGTGGTAGATAGAGAAGCAAACTTGCGTGAAGGATGCTAGAGATATGGCCCCTGAAGGTGCTCCAGGCAAGCCATTCCTATTTCCGGGCCCCATTCCAGCTCACTCCCCACCAGCTCAGGAATATTTGTATTCAGCAGGTAGAATCCATAAGAGTATGATATGAATTGCCTCATTCCCTCCCCCAAATGATGACCCTACAAAGCTGACAACGTACATGAAGTGTTCACTGTAAGCCAGGAATGCTCCAAGTACCTTATATATACTTAGTTCTTACAGAAACTCAGAAAAGTATTATCACCTCCATCTTACAGATAAGGAAGCTACAGCAGAGAAGTTAAATGACTTCCCAAAGCAATTCAGCTAGTTTAAGAGGCGGAGCAGAAATTTCACACTCAGGCAGGACTTCCCTGGTGGTCCAGTGGTTAAGAATCCACCTGCCAGTGCAGGGGACACCAGTTCGATCCCTGGTCCGTGAAGATCCCCCATGCCTCGGGGCAACTAAGCCTGTGCATCACCACTATGAACTGTGCTCTAGAAACCACCCTCTGCAACGAGCGAGGCCACCTGAATGAGAATCCCAAGCACTGCTTGGGATTAACCCAAGAGAGTAACCCCTGCTCTCTGCAACTAGGGAAAGCCCGCACGCAGCAAGGACAACTGAGCACAGCCAACATAAATAAATATTAAAAAAAAGAAACAAAAACCCAAACCTCAGTCTAGTCCCCCAATCTGTGATCCCATAGATGAGGGAACAGGGCCACAAGACCATGAGCCAACACATGGTGAAGCCAGACACCTGGGTTAATTCCATTTTTCTTTTTGGCTGCACCATGCTGCATATGGGATCTTAGTTCCCAGGCCAGGGATTGAACCCATGGCCCCTGTGATGGAAGCACGGAGTCCTAACCAATGGGCTGCCGGGGAATTCCCTAGGTTAACTCTGAAGAAAATTCTGAGGAATTATTATTATCCTCATTCTACAGATGAGAAAATCCTATCACTTCCCATAAGAGAAGGGCAAACCTTTCCCACTTGTTACTGTTTTTGAGGGGCCTCATCCTGGTCCTGTCCAAAAGTATGAGCGGTCTATTATGGCTTCCCAAGCATCCCTGTCTAATTTTGTTCCTCACAATATTGGGAAGTGAACAGGGATGTATGTGGTCATTTCCCCTGAAATCCCACCCTCCTATTTTGCTGATGAGGAAACTAAAGTCCAGGAGAAAAAATGAAATGACTCAACCAAAACACCACAGTCAATCAAGGGCACAGAGACAGGACTTAAAACTTCTGGTCAACCTCCATGCCCTTTTCCTCTGTGCCACGTCAGTGCTCCAAGGTCTGTCTGTCTTTTGGGCCTCTTCACACAGTTTGCAGATCTTAGCTCCCCAGCTAAGACTGAACCCGCGCTCCCTCAATGAAAGTGCCGAGTCCGAGCCTCTGGATTGCCAGGGAATCTCCAATGCTGCCTGCTTTGTGTACATTATCTAACATATCCTTTGCAACTCTACAATGTGAGGTTTTACAGGTGAGTGAAGTGAGACTTGAGAAAATAAGCAATTTGTCCAAAAGTTTATAGCAAGTGGCAGTGTGTACCCAGAACATGCTTTTTGTTCAGGCATAAGGACTGTGTCAGCTTTTGGAGCTCTGGATCCCACCTCAGGCCTTGGTTCACAGTGGTTATCCTTCCCAGCTAGCTTACTGTGTGAGGGGACTTGGACAGCCTGAGTGGCCTGGCCCAAGCCTGCCAGGATGATTCCTATCTCCAGCTCCTAGAAGATTCTTAAACACCTTGCATTGGCCTCGTTAATAGCAATCTTACAAGAGTTTCACAGTGCAGCCTTCCAGCGCTGGTGGTTTTATCCACCAGCCAGAAAGCACGTGGACCCACCAACTGGGTGGCCTCAGGGCTCATCTCCCTGAGTGTCTCACATAAGTCTTATAAAGCAATTTTTTTTCAAGTGGCAAAACCATGAGTAACTTTAATTTTCTTTCTTTTCTGCTTTCCATATTTAAAAAATTTTTATTTGCTTTTGATTGAAGCACAATTGCTTTACAACATTGTGCTACTTTCTGCCATACAGTGGGGCTTCCCTGACAGCTCAGCTGGTAAAGAATCCGCCTGCTATGCAGGAGACCCTGGTTCGATTCCTGGCTCGGGAAGATCCCCTGGAGAATGGATAGGCTGCCCACTCCAGTATTCTGGCCTGGAGAATTCCATGGACTGTATAGTCCATGGGGTCACAAAGAGTCAGATAGGACTGAGCACCTTTCACTGCCACACAGCAACGTGAATCAGCCACAGGTATACACACGTCCCCTCCCTCTTGAGCCCCCATCCCACCCCTCTAGGTTGTCACAGAGCACTGGTTTGAGCTCCCTAAGTCGTATTTGAAAAATCTCATCTCGGGTATGGAAAGACCTCAGAGGCCTCATATTCTGGCTTCTCACAAAGGTCTATAAAAAGGTCTCCCAGAAGACCACTTATTTGCCTTAAAAACAGCTTCTACTGGGCCTATGTACCAGCTCTGTAAATTGGTCTCTTGTGGCCTTATTAAATAGCCTCCCAGAGGGTTTCAAATGACCTATAAACTAGTTCCCTGGGATGCAGAATTCTAACCTTTGCAAACCGGCCTGCCCAGGTGACCTCGCAGAGCTCACAAAGGCCTGACAAAACCAGCCTTCAAGGTGCCCTCCTGTGCTGCTTTGCAAAATGGCTTCCCAAGGTGGCCTTGCATTTGGATTTCATAAATACAAATGAAGGGTGGCTGAATGGCTGCTTTGCCAAGTGGTCCCGGGAGAGCCTCAGGGGGATGGCCACATGGACCATCCTTCTGAGAGGGAGGGCCTCAAGACGGCTGTACAAAACAGCCTCCCCTTGGCCACGTTAAATAGCCGGAGTAATTTACTTTGAATCCAGAGTTCCTCAGCAAATGTCTTACAACCAGGCCTCCAGAATCGCACGCTGACACTACACGACACAGCCTTTCAGAGGTGAGAGCTGCAGGAGAGCCGAGCTCGTTTTCAAAATGGTTTTACAGGTTGCCTCTGTATGAGGCACTGAAATGGCCCTGCAGGTCTCATGACTGACCTTAAACACTAGCCTCCCAGAGAGCCTTACGAGGGCACCACATGGCAGCCACAGTGAGGCGCCATGCTGGCCACCATCTGCATGCGTTTGTACGTGGTGCGTACAAGTCACTTCATGCGTTAAGTCACTTCAGTGCGTTAAGTCACTTCATGTGCGTACAAGTCACTTCATGCGTTAAGTCACTTCAGTGCGTTAAGTCACTTCATGCGTACAAGTCACTTCATGCGTTAAGTCACTTCAACAAGAGTTTCACAGTGCAGCCTTCCAGCGCTGGTGGTTTTATCCACCAGCCAGAAAGCACGTGGACCCACCAACTGGGTGGCCTCAGGGCTCATCTCCCTGAGTGTCTCACATAAGTCTTATAAAGCAATTTTTTTTCAAGTGGCAAAACCATGAGTAACTTTAATTTTCTTTCTTTTCTGCTTTCCATATTTAAAAAATTTTTATTTGCTTTTGATTGAAGCACAATTGCTTTACAACATTGTGCTACTTTCTGCCATACAGTGGGGCTTCCCTGACAGCTCAGCTGGTAAAGAATCCGCCTGCTATGCAGGAGACCCTGGTTCGATTCCTGGCTCGGGAAGATCCCCTGGAGAATGGATAGGCTGCCCACTCCAGTATTCTGGCCTGGAGAATTCCATGGACTGTATAGTCCATGGGGTCACAAAGAGTCAGATAGGACTGAGCACCTTTCACTGCCACACAGCAACGTGAATCAGCCACAGGTATACACACGTCCCCTCCCTCTTGAGCCCCCATCCCACCCCTCTAGGTTGTCACAGAGCACTGGTTTGAGCTCCCTAAGTCGTATTTGAAAAATCTCATCTCGGGTATGGAAAGACCTCAGAGGCCTCATATTCTGGCTTCTCACAAAGGTCTATAAAAAGGTCTCCCAGAAGACCACTTATTTGCCTTAAAAACAGCTTCTACTGGGCCTATGTACCAGCTCTGTAAATTGGTCTCTTGTGGCCTTATTAAATAGCCTCCCAGAGGGTTTCAAATGACCTATAAACTAGTTCCCTGGGATGCAGAATTCTAACCTTTGCAAACCGGCCTGCCCAGGTGACCTCGCAGAGCTCACAAAGGCCTGACAAAACCAGCCTTCAAGGTGCCCTCCTGTGCGGCTTTGCAAAATGGCTTCCCAAGGTGGCCTTGCATTTGGATTTCATAAATACAAATGAAGGGTGGCTGAATGGCTGCTTTGCCAAGTGGTCCCGGGAGAGCCTCAGGGGGATGGCCACATGGACCATCCTTCTGAGAGGGAGGGCCTCAAGACGGCTGTACAAAACAGCCTCCCCTTGGCCACGTTAAATAGCCGGAGTAATTTACTTTGAATCCAGAGTTCCTCAGCAAATGTCTTACAACCAGGCCTCCAGAATCGCACGCTGACACTACACGACACAGCCTTTCAGAGGTGAGAGCTGCAGGAGAGCCGAGCTCGTTTTCAAAATGGTTTTACAGGTTGCCTCTGTATGAGGCACTGAAATGGCCCTGCAGGTCTCATGACTGACCTTAAACACTAGCCTCCCAGAGAGCCTTACGAGGGCACCACATGGCAGCCACAGTGAGGCGCCATGCTGGCCACCATCTGCATGCGTTTGTACGTGGTGCGTACAAGTCACTTCATGCGTTAAGTCACTTCAGTGCGTTAAGTCACTTCATGTGCGTACAAGTCACTTCATGCGTTAAGTCACTTCAGTGCGTTAAGTCACTTCATGCGTACAAGTCACTTCATGCGTTAAGTCACTTCAGTCCTGTCCGACTCTTTGCGACCCCACAGACCATAGCCCGCCAGGCTCCTCTGTCCATGGGATTCTCCAGGCAAGGATACTGGAGTGGGTTGCCATGCCCTCCTCCAGGGAATCTTCCCAACCCAGGGATCATACATGCATCTCTTACATCTCCTGCACTGGCAGGCAGGTTCTTTACCAGTAGCACCACTGGGAAGCCCCCATTCAGGCCTCACAGCCAGGCTTTACAGATCAGGCTTCCAGCATTCCCCATTGGTCTGACAGAAAGGTTTCTTCACAATTGTTACCAAGCAATTTTCTGGAGAAAGGTATCAGCCTGAATAGCCTCATGGCCTGGCTTTGCTGATTTGCTTCCTAGAGTTCCTCACTGAATTTCCTTTCTAATAAAAGGTTGTAGTAAATGAAGGCGCCTTCCAGAGGAGGGAATCAGGGTAAATTGTATGAACAATCTTTCAGAGTGGGACTGTGGACTGGCCTTTACACTGCCCATCTGCCCACCCCCCACACCTGACCAAGAGCTCCACATAAAACAGACAAGCATGTTGCACAAATAGCCTCTGGTAATCAGCTATATGTCGGATAACCGCAGAATTTACCATACAAACCAGGATGCCAGGCAGTGCTGAGTTGCTCAGTCACGTTCAACTCTTCTGTGACCTCATGGACCATAGCCTACCAGGCTCCTCTGTCTGTGGAATGTCCCAGGCAAGAATACTGGAGTGGGTTGCCATTTCCTACTCCAGGGGATCTTTCCGACCCAGGGATCAAACCTAAGGCTCCCATGTCTCCTGCACGGGCAGGTGGATTCTTCACCTGGGAAACAGAATGCTATATATATATAAGCCTTTTATTAATAAGCCTAAGCTTTGTAAAATATACATTTATTTTTCTCTTTCAAAATTGTTTATTTGCATCATTTTCTCTGTTCTTTACTGCTTGGGACTGTCATTTCTGCATGTAGGAATTTCACCTTACACAAGTCGAATACCGGAAGTGCTGAACACTGGAAGTAGCTTTCAGGGACAAGTCATAAACTGGCATTATTCCAGGCAAATAGAGACCCACAGTCCCCCAAATCATCAGTGCAGTTCAGTTCAGTCGCTCAGTCGTGTCTGACTCTTTGCGATCCCATGGACTGCAGCATGCCAGGCCTCCCTGTCCCTCACCAACTCCCAAACTAATGTCCACTGAGTCTGTGATGCCATCCAACCAGCTCATTCTCTGTTATCCCCTTCTCCTCCCGCTTTCAATCTTTTCCAGCCTCAGGGTCTTTTCAAATGAGTCAGTTCTTCGCATCAGGTAGCCAAAGTGTTGGAGTTTCAGCTTCAGCATCAGTCCTTCCAATGAATATTCAGGATTGATTTCCTTTAGGATGGACTGGTTGAATCTCCTTGCTGTACAAGGGACTCTCAAGAGTCTTCTCCAACACCAGGGTTCAAAAGCATCAATTCTTCGGCACTTATCTTTCTTTATAGTCCAACTTTCACATCCATACATGACTACTGGAAACACCACAGCTTTGACTAGATGGACCTTTGTTGGCAAAGTAATGTCTCTGCTTTTTAATAAGCTGTCTAGGTTGGTCATAACTTTTCTTCCAAGGAGTACGCATCTTTTAACTTCATGGCTGCAGTCACCATCAGCAGTGATTTTGGAGCCCAAGAAAATAAAGTCTGTCACTGTTTCCACTGTTTCCCCATCTATTTGCCATGAAGTGATGTGACCAGATGCCATGATCTTAGTTTTCTGAATGTTGCCATATGAAAAAGCCCGAGTGGCCTTCTAAACTCACCTTAAAGTCAGTCTCCCTGGAATTAACTGGCATTGGCCTTGTCTTGTTGGTTACAGATGGCTATTTTTCGAAAGGGGTGAGGGTAGAGGTGAACTGCCTTTTATAAAAGGTTGTATTAAATGAACGAACCTTCCAGAGATGTTCCTGTGTCCTAGCTTTGTAAACTGACCTACCAGAGCACCGCCTGTCTATTGGCCTCTCCATGTAAGACAGCTTTCATTAGAAGGTCAGGTACCGGCTGCACAGAACTGCTCTTCTCAGTGGACTGTCTTGACTTCTTACATAAGGGTCTGTTTGCTGGCATATGAAATAATCTTGAAAACGCGGGGGTGGAAGCCTCTCACAGTGACTTCTGTCTTGGCTGTACAGACCACTCCAAAGTGAACTTCAAAACAGCTTCTTGCTGGTCACGTAGAACACCAAGGAGCCAAGTACAGGCTGTACATAACCAACGGCCTAACTCGGGTCCTGAGCTTCATGAATTCACATCCAGATGGAGTACATCATTGGAAGGTGATGTCTGGTTGGCTGTTAGACAACAACCCAAGTGGGTTCCTGTCAGCTCTAAAATAAAGCATTCTGGAAGCCACTGCAATCATCCCAGAATTCTCTTAAATTATCTTTAAGGCTCTGAAGTGCTTCTCGGAATATATCAGCTTCAATCTAGCTTTCTGGGAACAGGCTGCTCAGTTCCAAAGTGCAGAAAGGCTTGGGGTGGAGCCCGCTGGTGTGATCCCAACACCTGTCCTGACTTGCTCTAACCCTGCTAAGCACCACGACTTATCTTTGCTGGATTCAGAGTGCGCATAATGCGACACCTATGCTCAGAGTTAACCCGTATTGAGTCAGACACCCCTCCCTCCAGGCGGCCACATGCACAGGCCCCATCGGGTCCTCCAGGACGGGTGGGCTGGACGGGCTCTGTGTATCCCCACCATGCCTCCACTGGGAGGTTTCACACCTTTTCCCTTCCCAGCACCTCTCCCGGGACTTTATTTTCCTCCGTCTGCATTCGGGGCCCGATGGTTCAAGCCTGCTCCGTCTTCCTAGTTCCAGACCGACAACAAAGGGTAACTGGCCAGGCAGAGATGGGCGGCATGCACCTGCCGGTACAAACACTGAGAAGCGCAGAGGCCTTCGAGTCGCATCAGTGAAAGTTGCTCAGTCGTGTCCGACTCTTTGCGACCCCATGGACTGTACAGTTCACGGAATTCTCCAGGCCAGAATACTGCAGTGGGGTACCTTTCCCTTCCCCTCCAACGGATCTTCCCAACCCAGGGATTGAACCCAGGTCTCCCCCATTGCTGGCGAATTCTTTACCAGCTGAGCCACCAGGGAAGCCCAAGAATACTGGAGTGGGTAGCCTATCCTTTCTCCAGGGGATCTTCCCGACCTAGGAATCGAACTCGGGTCTCTCCTGCTTTGCAGGCGGATTCTTTACCTGCTGAACTACCGGGCAAGTGAGCTACGAACCAATCAGACATCAAAACCCGCGCAAGCGCACCACAGCCTGGTCACACGCAAGCGCAAAAAGCAATACCTGGCATTCTTCCCGACCTAGGAATCGAACCCGGGTCTCTCCTGCTTTGCAGGCGGATTCTTTACCTGCTGAACTACCGGGCAAGTGAGCTACGAACCAATCAGACATCAAAACCCGCGCAAGCGCACCACAGCCTGGTCACACGCAAGCGCAAAAAGCAATACCTGGCATAAGGAGAGCACTACGCACGCGCGGGACCGCCTTCTCCTCGGCGGCTCTGGAGAGTCGACCCGCTAAACTGCGTTCTCAGAGCGCATGCGCCGCCCTGGTTTTCCCCTCCCCAAGGCCCCGCTGAGTTTCGGGCTTTGAAGGGCTCCCCCGGGCTTTCCAAGGCGCACGCGCGAGACGGTCCCTGCCCGCTTTCCCTCTACATCCGACGCCTGCGCAGTCCTCCCCCATAGTCCGGCCTCCGCTTCTAAGGAGCCAGAGCTGTTCACTCCTCTCGAGTTGCTCACCTACCTGGCTCAGATTTGGACGGTATCGACACGCCGGAGGCCGGCGACGACTTGTCCTTTGAAAACCGAACGCTCCGGCCCTCTCCGAGTAGTCAGAAGCTTGCCGGAGAATCGATCACTCGCAGCTCGATTGCCCACCAAGGCATGCCTAGCGAAGCGCCGAGTGATCGATGCCGTGGCCCCGCCCCGCCCGATTTTAAAGGCGGGAGGGTGGAGTTATGGCTTAGGGTTGTTGGGCCTTTCCCTTGGTTTCTCCTCTGTGGAATGGGGACACGCGCGATTACCTCTGTAACGGTAACCGTACACAAAGCAGTTTCTCACCCACATTTTATCAGTCAGTCCTCTTTTTACAGAGAGATGAATCAAGGTAAGCCAGTCCATCCTAAAGGAAATCAACCCTAAATATTCATTAGAAGGACTGATGCTGAAGCTGAAGCTCCAATACTTTGGCCACGTGATGCGAAGAACCGACTCGCTAGAAAAGACCCTGATGCTGGGAAACATTGAAGGCAGGAGGAAAAGGGAAGGACAGAGGATGAGACAGGTGGATGGCATCACCGACTGGATGGACATGAGTTTGACCAAGCTCCGGGAGATGGTGGAGGACAGGGAAGCCTGGTGTGCTGCAGTTCATGGGCTTGTAAAACAATACCCAGTTGTGCATGTGACTGATGATAGAAGCAAGATCCGATGCTGTAAAGAGCAATACTGCATAGGAACCTGGAATGTCAGGTCCATGAATCAAGGCAAATTGGAAGTGGTCAAACAAGAGATGACAAGGGTGAACGTCGACATTCTAGGAATCAGCGAACTAAAATGGACTGGAATGGGTGAATTTAACTCAGATGACCATTATATCTACTACTGCGGGCAGGAATCCCTCAGAAGAAATGGAGTAGCCATCATGGTCAACAAAAGAATCCGAAATGCAGTACTTGGATGCAATCTCAAAAACGACAGAATGATCTCTGTTCGTCTCCAAGGCAAACCATTCAATATCACAGTTATCCAAGTCTATGCCCCTACCAGTAATGCTGAAGAAGCTGAAGTTGAATGGTTTTATGAAGACCTACACGATCTTTTAGAACTAACACCCAAAAAAGATGTCCTTTTCATTATAGGGGACTGGAATGTTAAAGTAGGAAGCCAAGAAACACCTGGAGTCACAGGCAAATTTGGCCTTGGAATGCGGAATGAAGCAGGGCAGAGACTAATAGAGTTTTGCCAAGAAAATGCACTGGTCATAGCAAACACCCTCTTCCAACAGCACAAGAGAAGACTCTACACATGGACATCACCAGATGGTCAACACCGAAATCAGATTGATTATATTCTATGCAGCCAAAGATGGAGAAGCTCTATACAGTCAGCAAAAACAAGACCAGGAGCTGACTGTGGCTCAGATCATGAAGTCCTTATTGCCAAATTCAGACTCAAATTGAAGAAAGTAGGGAAAGCCACTAAACCATTCAGGTATGGCAATTACATAGGTATGCAATAAAATGTATATTGTTTTGAATTCTGACTTTAGATTTTATTCTTTCTTTACTTGTTATTTTCTTGGTCAGACTTGCTGCTTTTTTACTTTGGGCCAATCCCATACTGTAAGGAAAGCTACTGGTTTCAAACGGCACCACTAAGCATCCCTTAGATACAATACAGCTGAGATCAACTGAGTATAGGCAGGATTGCCTGACTTCAAACACAGAATCTATGATCCTATGATAGTAATTTTTAAAATATTTTTAAGCCACTAAGTTTAATTTTTTTATTTTTCTTTTAAAGAACAATAGCTACTTGATGAAAACTTTTTTAGACTTATCAACTAAAATTTTTGGTAAAGATTTAATTACAAGTAAATAAATTTCCCTCTTTAAAATTATTTTTACAGTTTTCACACTCTCAGTTAATGTTACCATCATCCACTAAGACTTCTTGAATTTACTGGTACTTACCCTTGCAATTCTCTTCTGTCATAACTACAAGCCCTATTTGCTCTATACTTGGTATATGTGACATACAATTTTACCTCTCAGGATCTGAAATGCTGCCACATGCCATATCTAATCTCTTAGAAATCCATTTTTTCTTCAAAATATATGCATAATCTTATTACTGTTCATCACTCCCCATACTGTTAAACTCTTCAAGGAACTGTCATCTCCTGCCTGCATTGTTTTTTTTTTTTTTTAATTTTATTTTTACTTTATTTTACTTTACAATACTGTATTGGTTTTGCCATACACTGACATGAATCCACCATGGGTGTATATTAGCTCCCAATCCTGAATCCCCCTCCCACCTCCCACCCCATATCATCTCTCTGGATCATCCCCGTGCACCAGCCCCAAGCATCCTGTATCCTGTATCAAACAGGCTTGTGCTTCGTTCTTACATGATAGTATACACGTTTCAATGCCATTCTCCCAAATCATCCCACCCTCTCCCTCTCCCACAGAGTCCAAAAGTCCTTTCTATACATCTGTGTCTCTTTGCTGTCTCATATACAGGGTCATCATTGCCATCTTTCCAAATTCCATATATATGTGTCAGTATACTGTATTGGTGTTTTTCTTTCTGGCTTACTTCACTCTGTATAATAGGTTCCAGTTTCATCCATCTCATTAGAAATGATTCAAATGAATTCTTTTTAATGGCTGAGTAATACTCCATTGTGTATATGTACCACTGCTTTCTTATCCATTCATCTGCTGATGGACATCTAGGTTGTTTCCATGTCCTGGCTATTATAAACCGTGCTGCAATGAACATTGGGGTACATGTCTCTCTCTCAATTCTGGTTTCCTCGGTGTGTATGCCCAGCAGTGGGATTGCTGGGTCATAAGGCAGTTCTATTTGCAGTTTTTTAAGGAATCTCCACACTGTTCTCCATAGTGGCTGTACTAGTTTGCATTCCCATCAACAGTGTAAGAGGGTTCCCTTTTCTCCACACCCTCTCCAGCATTTATTGCTTGTAGACTTTTGGATCGCAGCCATTCTGACTGGTGTGAAATGGTACCTCATTGTGGTCTTGATTTGCATTTCCCTGATAATGAGTGATGTTGAGCATCTTTTCATGTGTTTGTTAGCCATCCGTATGTCTTCTTTGGAGAAATGTCTGTTTAGTTCTTTGGCCCATTTTTTGATTGGGTCATTTATTTTTCTGGAGTTGAGCTGCATGAGTTGCTTGTATATTTTTGAGATTAGTTGTTTGTCAGTTGCTTCATTTGCTATTGTTTTCTCCCATTCAGAAGGCTGTCTTTTTACCCTGTCTCGTATACACATCTAGATGTGTATAAGAGACAGGCCTATGGCCTTAAAGGACCAGGCCGTTGGAAGCGCTGAGCAGAATGCTGAGAGTTTGGCTCATAGTAGTTTTGGAGACTGGATAGAAATGGGAAGGAAACTCATTTACTGGTGTTAAAACTTTATTTGTGACATTCGTTAAAGAAGGTATTGTTTAGTCGCTAAGTCATGTCCAACCCTTTGCAACCCCATGGAATGGAGCCTGCAAAGCTCTTCTGTCCATGGGATCTTCCAGGCAAGAATACTGGAGTGGGCTATCATTTCTTTCTCCAGGGGATCTTCCTGACCCAGAGTTCAAACCCGGGTCTTCTGCATTGGCAGGTGAGTTTTTTTTTTTTTTACCACTGAGCCACCTGGGAAGCCCTAAAAGCAGACTTTATCCATGGAAGACTGCTGCAGTGGAGCGTGGGCTGGGGGTGCGGTATGTTGTGATAGGGTAGAGATGAAGTACAGCTCTGAACACAGGAAGGACAAGTGGAGATAGATAGCCAAGGAGCAAGGTCTGGCTCAGTGGACAGAAACTTACTAAGAGGAAGTGTCATGGGTAGGGGAATTCTAACTGAACCAAGTTCACAGAATTTTTGCTGATGGCAGGCTAGGGTGATAAGATATCAAGGGCGGAGGATAAGGATTGTGATCAGATATGAAGGGTCGGGGATTTTTGCTAAACTGACCCATCAGAATTCTTGGTGAAACTAGACTAAACAGATTAAAAACAGAGCCCAAGGGCACGGTCTACTTACAAAGAGGACTCTTCAGAAGAGTCTGAGTAGAGTTATGTTGAGGAGAGAGTCTTTGTCACTGGTTACGAGGGATGTGTCAGGCATTGTCTGGGCCCCTTGGATTTCCCAAAATTACATAATTGTCTCCACAACCATGTGGTGTTCAGTCATTGAGTCATGTCCAACTCTCTGTGACCCCATGGACTGCAGGTTTCCCTATCCTTCACCATCTCCCAGAGCTTGCTCAAACTCATGTCCATCGAGTGATGCCATTCAACCATCTCATCCTCTGCTGTCCCCTTCTCCTCCTGTCTTCAATCTTTCCCAGCATCAGAGTCTTTTCCAGTGAGTCGGCTCTTCGCATCAGGTGGCCAAAGTATTGAAGCTTCAGCCTCAGCATCAGTCCTTCCAATGAATATTCAGGACTGATTTCTTTTGGGATTGGTGGTGGTTTAGTTGCTAAGTCGTGTCCTGACTCTTGGGACTCCATGGACTGTAGCCTGCCAGGCTCCTCTGTCCATGAGATTCTCCAGGCAAGAATACTGGAGTGGGTTGCCATTTCTTTCTTCAAGGGATCTTCCTGACCCAGGAATTGAACCCAGGTCTCCTGTATTGCAGGCAGATTCTTTACCAACTGAGCTACAAGGGAAGTCTTCCTTCAGGATTGACTGGTTTGATCTCCTTGCAGACCAAGGGATTCTCAAGAGTCTTCACCAACACCACAGTTCGAAAGCATCAATTTTTTGGAGCTCAGCCTTCTTTATGGTCCAACTCTCACATCCATATATGACTACTGGAAAAATCATAGCTTTGACTAGACAGACCTTTGTCAGCAAAGTAATGTCTCTGCTTTTTAATCACTGTCTAGGTTTGTCATAGCTTTCTTCCAAGGACAAATGTCTTTTAATTTCATGTCTGCAGTCTCCTGATCTGCAGTCATTTTGGAGTCCAAGAAAATAAAGTCTGTCACTGTTTCCATTGTTTCCCCATCTCTTTGCCATGAAATGATGGCACCAGATGCCATGATCTTTGTTTTTTTGAATGTTAAGTTTTAAACCAGCTTTTTCCGCAACCCTGTGCAGTCAAGATTATCATGTTGATCTCAGTGACCTTGACCTGGCAGTAGCTTTAGGCAAAATTTCAGTTCCCCGGCCAGAGACTGAAGTCAGGCCTTGATAGAATGCTAAATCTAGCCCCTAGACCACCAGGATAGAGGCCAGTGACAAGGCCCTGGCTCGTAAGCTCTATAGAAATGCTTTTCCACATAGAGAGTAGTGAAGCAAGTAAGGTGTTTATTAGGAGGGAGAAGAGTGCTTGGGGATAGACACACGGGTGGACTCAGAGAAAGAGTCATGCCCTCATGGTAGTTTGAGTCACTCATATGGGGCATTTCTTCCGGATTCCCTTTGACCAATCATCTTGCTTTGCCTGGCTCTGAGTCCCTATTTGGTTACTCACAGTTCTTCCCTGCATGTGTCTCTTAGCCAAGATGGATTCCAGTAGAGGCCTATGGGTTGGATGACAACACTCTCTTTTTGACCTCAAAGGGAACTTTCTATGCATATGTATAGTTGGGACAATCTCCTTGACTTTGAGAATGAGAAATACGTGGTCTCTGTCTTTTGTCTGAGCAGGGCTCATCTCCTCTAACTCTTCATCTTGGAATATCTGTCCACAGGGACAAACTTCAGCTGCTCAGTCTGGGGCCCATCTATCTCCTATAGATGGTCCTATAGTCCCATAGACTATAAATGTCTCATTTATAGTCCAGGATACTGAAGCTTGCTGAAGGCCACTTCAGCTGATCTGTGGATTTTGCCAACTGTGCCAGCACCTGAGAAAACACACTGAATCAACTTCCCCGGCCCTTATGGGCCTCACAATGAGAGTCATGGTTATTTACTGAGCCTTTACTGCGCACTCAGTGCTTCCAAGTTACTTTAAAAATATTAAAATCGTAGATAGCAATTTTAATTATCATCCCCAGTTGAGTGATGATAGGGTTCAATTGTACCCTATGCTTCTGGGAAACAGGATGAAAGGAAGTCCCCTACCCTTTTTTTCGTTTTGGAAAACCACTTGCTGCAAAGAACCACCCTCCCTCCTATGACCTGGGGAAAACTCATGGATGCCTACTTTGTTTACGATGACAAGGCCAGTCACAGACCCTCTGAATCCCTGTTCTTTGCCTCATAAGTGATTAGGTGAACTGCTTGTCTCCAGCAGTCAATCTGAACCAAATTTTCTTGTGGACAAATGAAAATGTTGCCCACCATCTCAGTAAACAACAAATGTTGCCCATCATCAAGCCATGGGCCACCAGAGCCACGCCTGTCAGTGAGCCCTGAGAATTCAGGATATAGAAAAACAGGATACTGGCCCTCCATCGTTAAGATGCATATCCCAAGGAAAATTTTAATGAGTTCACACTCTTGCATCTTCCCAAACAGAAAAGCTCTAAAATTGTTAACTTGTGATATCTGATAGTGTAATTAACAATAATCTTTTCATGTTCCACTTCATGGGTTTTTGGTTGTTGCTTGTTTGTTTTGCAAAAACTCCTCTATATCTTGGCTTCTCCCTCACTACTTTGGAACAGTTCCTGTCTGAGAGGCTGTATCCTGAACTATGCATGCATGCTCAGTTGTGTCTGAATCTTTGAGACCCCCATGAACTGCAACCCACCAGACTCCTCTGTCCGTGGAATTTTTCAGGCAAGCATACTGGAGTGGGTTGTCATTTCCTCCTCTAGGGGGTCTTCCCGACCCAAGAATTGAACCCGTGTCTCCTACAGCTCCTGCATTGGCAGGCAAAACGCTGGCCACTAAGCCACCTGGGAAGTCCCATCGTGGGCTCTAGTCCACAGTGATGTCTGAACAAAACATAGGTCTCAGTGTTTAGGTTGTGAGGGTTTTTTTGGTTGACCCTTGTTAACTAAACGATGGTCAAATTCTCTCCTTCCCCCAAATCCCTTAATTTTCGCCCACTCTCAGCCTAACCCCTCCTGAGAAGAGACTGGCCTCAGGACAAAATATTCCCTGACTTCCCTGGTGGCTCAGATGGTAGAGAATCTGCCTGCAATGCAGGAGACCCGGGTTCAATCCCTGGGTCAAGAAGAGCCTGCAACCCACTCCAGTACTCTTGCCTGGAAAATCCCATGGATGGAGGAGCCTGGTGGGCTACAGTCCATAGGGTCCCAAAGAGTTGGACACGACTGAGAGACTTCACTTTCACTTTCACTGAGGCGCTGTCTGATGCAATAGCCCCCTTTCCCCTTTGCAATCCTCTTTTCAAATCAAAGCCTCCCCTTAGTAAGTCTGATTTTACTTTTATTTGACAGTGGATGGGCAGAGACTACAGTAGTGGGGGCACCTGGCCTCTAGGAGCCCAGACAGACCGCATTGCAGGGGCCAGAAGAGATTCGAAACCAGGACCCCCTAATTCTAGAACGGTACTCTGATTTTCTTCAACAATCAGGAAATAGAGTCTGGTCTTTAACATTGAGTGGGAAGTGCTGCCGGTCAGACAATGATAAATACCCCTTTTGCCAGCTTGTTTGTGTTTTCAAAACTGGCTGAGGTGAAGTAGGGGCACGGATGAAATGTTTTAGAAAAGAAAAGAACCACAGTCTTTCACCATGGGGTTCCACTTCCTGCAGCTTCACCAATTCACCCCAACCCGACCTCCCCTCATTTCCCGCAGCCTTGGAATTGGCCATCAAGCTGACAGACCCATTTGAGTGCTTCAAGAAGCACTGAGCAAATAAAAGGCATCATTTATGTCCCTGTTTGTGATTTTTCTCCATTTGATCAGCAGCCTGTAATTTTAATATACCCCAGTGTGCTGGGAATGTTTGTGGTTTAATTATCACATTTATTTAAAATATACACATGCAAACAAAACTCAAACTGGAAAACAACACTTAGCCTGGCAACGGAAGAGACGTTTAATTTACTCCCATTGTTTAAAGATGGTGTGAAATCCTCCCATATACTGGCTCTTCCAATGGTTTGCTGTGTGACCTGGGGCTGGTCACTTACCTGTTCTGTGCCTCTGTTCCACTTTGGCATGTGATCTTCACTGCCTCAGCAAGATGTTAGTAAACTGAAGATGATCTTAGAAGTCTGGGCAGGAAAAAACATGGTGTGTTGTTAGCTGGACTCCACCGGGATGGAGGCAAGAAAGGTCAGACAGACTGGAACACTTACTGCTTTTATGAGCACTAGTGTCCTCCAGGAAATGGGTATGAGAGCCTCCATACTCGTGACTACCACATGGTGAGTGTTAATAAGACAATTATATGTCTCAAGCTGTATCCCCTATTCTCTTGTTTGGCCCAGAATCCATATGTCCCAACTTCACCTCCTGGCCCAGGTTCCCCTTCCCCTTCCTGTTCCTTGTCTCTGGCAGGGTTGTGACTACTTTGACCAGTGGAATATGGCAGGAGTGATGCTATGGGAGTTCTGGGGCTGAAACAGTGGATGGGCAGAGACTACAGTAGTGGGGGCACCTGGCCTCTAGGAGCCCAGACAGACCGCATTGCAGGGGCCAGAAGAGATTCGAAACCAGGACCCCCTAATTCTAGAACGGTACTCTGATTTTCTTCAACAATCAGGAAATAGAGTCTGGTCTTTAACATTGAGTGGGAAGTGCTGCCGGTCAGACAATGATAAATACCCCTTTTGCCAGCTTGTTTGTGTTTTCAAAACTGGCTGAGGTGAAGTAGGGGCACGGATGAAATGTTTTAGAAAAGAAAAGAACCACAGTCTTTCACCATGGGGTTCCACTTCCTGCAGCTTCACCAATTCACCCCAACCCGACCTCCCCTCATTTCCTGCAGCCTTGGAATTGGCCATCAAGCTGACAGACCCATTTGAGTGCTTCAAGAAGCACTGAGCAAATAAAAGGCATCATTTATGTCCCTGTTTGTGATTTTTCTCCATTTGATCAGCAGCCTGTAATTTTAATATACCCCAGTGTGCTGGGAATGTTTGTGGTTTAATTATCACATTTATTTAAAATATACACATGCAAACAAAACTCAAACTGGAAAACAACACTTAGCCTGGCAACGGAAGAGACGTTTAATTTACTCCCATTGTTTAAAGATGGTGTGAAATCCTCCCATATACTGGCTCTTCCAATGGTTTGCTGTGTGACCTGGGGCTGGTCACTTACCTGTTCTGTGCCTCTGTTCCACTTTGGCATGTGATCTTCACTGCCTCAGCAAGATGTTAGTAAACTGAAGATGATCTTAGAAGTCTGGGCAGGAAAAAACATGGTGTGTTGTTAGCTGGACTCCACCGGGATGGAGGCAAGAAAGGTCAGACAGACTGGAACACTTACTGCTTTTATGAGCACTAGTGTCCTCCAGGAAATGGGTATGAGAGCCTCCATACTCGTGACTACCACATGGTGAGTGTTAATAAGACAATTACATGTCTCAAGCTGTATCCCCTATGCTCTTGTTTGGCCCAGAATCCATATGTCCCAACTTCACCTCCTGGCCCAGGTTCCCCTTCCCCTTCCTGTTCCTTGTCTCTGGCAGGGTTGTGACTACTTTGACCAGTGGAATATGGCAGGAGTGATGCTATGGGAGTTCTGGGGCTGAGTCTTAGAAACTGATGATGCTTCTGCTTTGTTCGCTGGAAGTCTCAGAGCCCAGAGTGGCCATATAAGACGTCTGACCACCCTGAAGCCCAGGTATTGGGCCAGAGTGAATAAGACTTCTGAATATTCTAGCCCTAGGCATGCAAGTTTTCCCAGCCGAACCCTGTTTATGATGGAGTAGAGACAAGCTGCCTCTGCCATGCCATTTCCCACCCCATCAAATCTGCAAGCCTGGTATAATGGTTGTATGAATGAGCTTGAGATAGTTCAGAGTTAAATAAAGGGAAGGGGAGTAATTCAGACACCTTCCATGAGGAGGGGGGCTGTTCCAGGCAGAGTAAACAGGCTGTCTGGAGGGCGAGTGGGCAGAAGAGATTGTAGGGGTGGGTGATTTAGAGCAAAGACCCCCAAAGTGTGGGTGCTCCCACTGGTGACTAAGGACTGCCTGGGGAGACATTTTTCTCCCGCGCTGGGGAACGCTGAAGCGATTCCGTCAGGAATAGCCGCCCAGTCTGCACAGGTACTGGCAATAACATTTTGGTCATAACTGCCACCTGCTCTGCAGCAATTACACGAAGACATTGTCCGCAAGAGGCATCCTGGTATTAAATGTGAAAATGCACGTTTATCTTAGAATAGATCAAGAGGGGTAAGAAAATAGTACCAACACTAGGGATTGGCAGAATATGGGAAAACTGGCAAAGGGAGTCAGAGAGTGGGAGCCGCTTGGGAAGGACTCTCAATTTGTGGCTTGTGAGAGGGCACGGGGAAAGGGGCCAGGGAGACGGCGGGATGGTGGCCCTTTCTGGCCTGGTTCGGCCAAGACTGAACCAGGTCTTGCTGGCTCCGGGCTCAGCGCGATCGCTCTGTTTTTCTTACACGTCCAATGCCCACCTGCGATCTCGCTGTTCTGTCTTCCTTCCTCCAGGAATTTCAGTGCAGACTGCAAGAGGGGAGGGACGAAGTGTGAGACTCTGGGCTGTCCTGAGAGGGGACAGCTTGGGCTCTGCTCCTCACAGAACATTCTAGTCCCTGCTGCTGAGGCATCTCTCTCAGCCTGGCTGCCTGTTTGCCCGGCTGTCCCCCAGCTGCAGGAGGTTTCTGGGAGCTGCGCTCAGCCTGGCGTGATGATGCCTCTGAGGATGAAGCAGAAGCAAGGGTCAGACAGGACGCCCTGTCCTCGCTTGTGTTCATCCCCATGTTCATTGGGAGAGGCAGTGAGGGGGCAAATATAGACAAAGAGCTTAATTGATTTTTCCCAGGGGGACCGGAAGAGCCATTTAACATCATCATCATCATGATTGTGATTACCTTTTTTTTCAACAGTGGAAATAGTTACCATTTCTAGAGTGTTTAGGAGCCAGGTGCTTTGTATACACATTGTCACCTTTTCTCTTTGCTTGTAGTTCTAGAGACGTTGATACTAAAACTCTATTTTATTTCATTTCATTTTGTTTACTTGTCACACCACACAGCTTGTGGGATGTTAGTTCCCTGACCAAGGATCAAACCCACATATTCTGCAGTGAAATTGTGGGGCCCTAACCACTGGACCTCACATGGATATCACATGCTAGTAAAGAAATGCTCAAAATTCTCCAAGTCAGGCTTCAGCAATACGTGAACCGTGAACTTCCAGATGTTCAAGCTGGACTTAGAAAAGGCAGAGGAACCAGAGATCAAATTGCCAACATCTACTGGATTATGGAAAAAGCAAGAGAGTTCCAGAAAAACATCTATTTCTGCTTTATTAACTATGCCAAAGCCTTTGACTGTGTGGATTACAATAAACTGTGGAAAATTCTGAAAGAGATGGGAATACCAGACGGCCTGATCTGCCTTTTGAGAAACCTATTTGCAGGTCAGGAAGCAACAGTTAGAACTGGACATGGAACAACAGACTGGTTCCAAATAGGAAAAGGAGGGCATCAAGGCTGTATATTGTCACCCTGCTCATTTAACTTACATGCAGAGTACATCATGAGAAACGCTGGGCTGGAAGAAGCACAAGCTGGAATCAAGATTGCCGGGAGAAATATCAATAATCTCGGATATGCAGATGACACCACCCTTATGGCAGAAAGTGAAGAAGAACTGAAAAGCCTCCTGATGAAAGTGAAAGAGGAGAGTGAAAAAGTTGGCTTAAAACTCAACATTCAGAAAACAAAGATCATGGCATCTGGTCCCATCTCTTCATGGGAAATAGATGAGGAAACAATGGAAACAGTGTCAGACTTTATTTTTTTGGGCTCCAAAATCACTGCAGATGGTGACTGCAGCCATGAAATTAAAAGGCGCTTAGTCCTTGGAAGGAAAGTTATGACCAACTTAGACAGAATATTGAAAAGCAGAGACATTACTTTGCCAACAAAGGTCCGTATAGTCAAGGCTATGGTTTTACCAGTAGTCATGTATGGATGTGAGAGTTGGACTGTGAAGAAGGCTGAGCACCAAAGAATTGATGCTTTTGAACTGTAGTGTTGGAGAAGACTCTTGAGAGTCCCTTGGACTGCAAGGAGATCCAATCAGTCCATCCTAAAGGAGATCAGTCTTGAGTGTTCATTGGAAGGACTGATGCTAAAGCTGAAACTCCAGTACTTTGGCCACCTCATGCGAAGAGTTGACTCATTGGAAAAGACTCTGATGCTGGGAGGGATTGGGGGCAGGAGAAGAAGGGGACGACAGAGGATGAGATGGCTGGATGGCATCACCGACTTGATGGACAGGGGTTTGGGTGAACCCTAGGAGTTGGTGATGGACAGGGAGGCCTGGCGTGCTGTGACTCATGGGGTCGCAAAGAGTTGGACACGACTGAGCAACTGAACTGAACCGAACCACTGGACCATCAGGGAAGTCCTTAGATGTCCATTATAAAGTAGAGAAAAGGGAAACTTGAAGCAGTTACCTACCCAAGGTCATACAATTACTGGGGCACAGTTATCCCCTAGTCCTCTAGTCCTGGTTGATTGCAGAAAATGCTGGAAGGCATTTTAATTGCCCAGAGCCTCATGTTCCTTAAGGGAGCAGACCAAATCTCGAGTACCCCAGACCTTCAGAGGGCTTGCCTCTAGTGAAGGAGCTGGAGAAGCGTGGAGTGAAATTGATCAGTGATCCCCATCAGGGCAATTCCACAAATAACTTCCTGAGTGCGCTGATAAGCCAGGCACTGTTAGACTCTGGTGGGGGCAGTGAGGATGAAGCTACAAAGATGGAAAGGCATATTTTATGTCCTTGGCAACTTTACATTAGTAGTAGGGAGAGTAAGAATAAGGACAAACTAGCACATATCATCCTCTTTGATTTATATTAGACATATTTTGATTATAAATTGTAGAAATCTAGCTGAAATAGTCACATTTACTGAATCACATCACAGAGAATCTTAAGGATTTATGGCTTCAGGCAAGGCTGGATCTAGGCGCTCAGATGGTATTGCAACATCTCTGCATCTCTCTTCTTTCTGCTAAATTGATGGGCTTTATTTCTAGGTAGACTCTCTTCCTATGGTGGCCCCTGGAAGCTACAAGTTTACAACTTGGGCTTAGAAACTCCACAGGAATAGACTGCCTCTTTCCAAAGAGTTGTAATGAAAATCCTGAAGAAAACTCCCATTGGGTGGCCTGCGTCCCCATGTATATGCCTGAACCAATCACTGTGTAAGCTGGCTGTGATACTGTGCTTGGCTGAGACTGGGTATGTGTTCCCCCTTAACTGAGAGTCGGGATTGGGCAGTTCTGTGGTTGAAAATTGGGATACTGTTACTGGAAGAAAGGAAGCAGATGCTGAGCAGGCAAAGCCCATACATAACACAACCTCAGAGACAGAAATGGCCTTGGTGTGCATTATCTGATACCCTCATTTTATAGATGGGAGAAACTTCAAATCCCATCTCTGCCAGCTGACTGGCCCTAAGCAATCTCTTCACTTCCCCAAGCCTCAGTTTCCTTATCTTTAAACCAACTAGAACAATGACATCATAGAATTAACTTCCCTGGCATTGGTTGTGATTCCCCACCATTGTCAGTGGTTAAGAATCTGCCTGCCAATGCAGGGGACATGGGTTCGATCCCTGGTCCAGGAACTAAGATCTCCCACGCCTTGGGGCAAATAAACCCATGTGCCGCAACTACTGAGACCAAGTGTTGCAACTACTGAATCTCTAGAGCCCATGTTCCACAATGAGGGAAGCCGCCATAGTGAGAAGCTCAAGCACACAACTAGAGGGTAACCCCTGCTTGCAGCAGCCAGAGAAAGCTTGCAAGCAGCCACGAAGATTCAGCACGGCCATAAGTAAATAAATAAATTAAATAAATAAGAAGACTTTGAACTCCCACTGTGGGTGGCACAGGTTTGATTGCTGGTTGGGTGACTAACATTCTGCATTCTGTGTGGGGTAGCAATATATATATATATAAAATACATACACATGCATACATGTATATGTGTATATAGTTTTAAATATAGAGTTAATTGGAAGGATTACATGTGTGTGTGTGTGTGTGTGTGAGTCGCTCAGTTGTGTCCAACTGTGAGACCCTACGGACTGTAGCCCACCAGGCTTCTCTGTCCATAGGATTCTCAAGGCAAGAATACTGGAGGGGATTGCCATTTCCTTCTCCAGGGGATCTTCCCAACCCAGGGATGAGCCTGGGTCTTCTGCATTGCAGGCAGATTCTTTACCCTCTGAACCACCAGGGAAGTCTCTTAAATATATCTATATAATATAATACATGTGTGTGTGGGTATATGTGTGTGTGTGTATATATATAGAGTTAATTGGAAGGATTAATCCACATGACTCTTGTAACACATTGAGAACAGCATAATATTGTGTGCTCAGTAAATGCTTGTTCTTTCTTCTCTTTGCTTACATCTCAGGATCTCTCAGAGTCATTTACTATCTTCTCTCTGTCTGAAACGCTGCATCCATCTCTTCGATCAAATCTGCTACTTTTCTCATTTGTTCTTACTCTCCTAGAGCTCAGCTTCTTTCTCTGGAATGTGAGTTCTTCAAGAGCAGGGACCAGGTTTTGTGAATTGCTATTTCCACTGCCCTGCACCTATCAAAGGTCAACACATATGTGTAAAAGAAATCAATCAATCAGTCATCAAAGTCGATTTTGCAGACCCGTGGTTCCATTTATCTAATACTGCCCAACAAACCACCACAATATGTAGTGACTTAGAACTTCTAACACTAATTTTGTGCCCCAGTCTACAATTTGAACTGGATATGGGTGGTTATAGCTTGCCTATGTTTCTGTTTCGTGTCACCTGGGGTAGCTGGAAGACCAGGGGCTGGAGACAGCTGAAAGGCTGCCCACCAACATATCTGGTCCCTGGGCTGGGAGAATTCAGGCAGCTGCTACGCAGTCTCTGCACCAGGATGGTGTCAGGGTGCTGGACTTCTACATGTCAGTGCAGGGCACCCAAGTTGTATGCCCCAAGTAAGAGTACCAGAAGGAAGCTTTGTCACTTAAAAAAATTCAAAGCAATTTTTGAATAGCTCTAGATTTAACAGAAAACTTGCCAAGATAACAGAGAGAGTTTCCGAATACTTGGTGCCCAGTCTCTCCTATTCTCTTGGGTTAGTGTTGCTCATGTATCGCAATTAATGATCCGATATCGATACAATTCTGTAACTAAAGCTCATACTTTGCTCAGATCTCCTTTATTGTTCAGTCATTCAGTTGTGTCTGACTCTTTGCGACCCCATGGGCTGCAGCATGCCAGGTTTCTCTGTCTTTCAGTCTCTCAGAGTTTGCGCAGTCTCAAGTCCATCGAGTTGGTGATGCTTTCTAACTATCTCATCCTCTGTCGCCCCCCTTCTCCTGCCTTCAATCTTTTTCAGCATCAGGGTCTTTTCCAGTGAGTCAGCTCCAAAGTATTGGAGCTTCAGCTTCAGCATCAGTCCTTCCAATGAACATTTAGGGTTGATTTCCGAGATTGACTGGTTTGATCTCCTTGCAGTCTAAGGGACTCCCAAGAGTCTTCTCCAGCACCACAGTTTGAAAGCCCCAATTCTTCAGTGCTCAGCCTTCTGGTCCAGCTCTCACATCCATACACGACCACTGGAAAAACCAAAGCCTTGACTAGATGGACCTTTGTTGGCAAAGTAATGTCTCTGCTTTTTAGTCTCTGTCTGGTGTTATCATAGCTTTTCTTCCAAGGAGCAAGTCTCTTAATTTCATGGCTGCAGTTCACTGTCCACAGTGATTTTGAAGCCCAAGAAAATAGTCTGTCACGGTTTCCATTGTTTCCTCATCTATTTGCCCTGAAAGTTTTTTACCAAACATCCCCTCTCTGTCCCAGGGTTCCATCCAGGGCGCCACAGGACGTTTAGTCTCCTTTGGTGCCCTGGGGCTGTGACGGTGTCTCATACTTCCCTAGTTTCTGATGACTTTGACAATTTTGAGTCCCTCAACTGGGATCTCTTGGATGTTTTTTTTAATCATGAATAGGCTGGGGTTATGGATTTGGTGGGGGCAGAAAACCACAGTGGTGAATGTGGTTCCTATCACATCATACCAAGGGCACATACCGTCAGCATGACTGTTCAGTGTTGATGTTAATCTTGATCAGGTGGCTGAGGTGGTGATTGTGAGTTTTTTCCACTGTAAAATCACTCCCCACCCCCAGCCCGCTGCTTTCATACTGTATTTTGAGGAAGGAAGTCACTCAGTATTCACAGCCCACGTTTAAGGAGTGGGAAGTTGGGCTCCATCTTCTTAAGGGTAGAGTATCTAACATAAACCATGTGAAACTCTTCTGCCTGGGAGATTTGTCTCGTCTCCCTCATTTATTTATGTGTGCAACCATTGGTTTATGATGGTGCTGGCTCATGCTCAGTATTGTGCTCAGGGTGTGTTCTTCCTTTGCTGCTGGAATCCTTCTAGCTTTGGCCCCCTTGGGGGCTCTTTCAGGTTGACTCCTGTGTCCCTTTCATGCCTCCCGTCATGTGTGTGTGTGTGTTCACTTCCTTACATTTTGGTTCTACAAGATGTTCCAGCCTCACTGTGTCTATTTCTTGATCTTGTCTAGAATCAGCCATTTCTCCAAGGAGCCCTGGTTCCTTTTTATTGAAGCATGGTATTAGAAACCAAGATTCGGGTGTTAGGTGTGCTCACTGCCATTGGGGTGTATCACTTTTTTAAGCATAGCTTCAGAAGTCATGGATTTCCCTTCTGTCGTAATAAGAATGAAGGGGAGAGACCGCAGATTCTCTGCCTGTTGGTTGGACGTCTGTTCTTATCACATGGCAAGAGCTTATGAGTTGGGATATACTTGTGCCATCATTTTTGGAAAATATCTGTCACACTAGCAATGCTGCTACACAACCAAGGATTCTTATTTTATTCAAAATGTCTTTCGCTCCTGTCTGGTTTCTATTTTGCCTCAAAGAAACTCTTTGCATGGTGTGGTTTTTCTTGACGATGGTTTTAGTGGATAGAGGGACGCACATTAAGTAACATTAAAGCCACATTGTGAGACAATCATTGCCTTCTCCATGTTCTCTTAGTCCTTCTCCTGGGGTCAAAGAGGAGGTCTCAGTTTGGTGCTACAAATGTCTTTAACACATTTCTAACACATGTTCATTTCTTTCCTTCTCTAATGTTCTGGTTCAGAGCATTCTTACAGCACAACCTTCTAGGTAGAATTTAATCGTATCTATTTATTTTACTTTGGACTGCAGCCTTCCAGGCTCCTCCTTCCATGGGATTTTCCAGGCAAGAGTACTGGAGTAGGTTGCCATTGCCTTCTCTGATTTATTTTACTTTGGAAGTTACTCTTTGGAACAGAGACATTCACTGCTTATCAGCATGCATGCTCATCCCCACCCCTAGCCCCCACACCCCCATATCCCAGTTCCCTGCACTTTGACAGGGCCATGTGGGCCATGTGACTATCTGTGGCCAATGGGCTGTGCGTAGAAGATTTAAAAGCCTGTGAGCAACCCTCCTGTTCTCACTGGCTGTTCTAAGGCGATATTGCTTTTCTCTGCCCGAGACTCACTGACTGAGTGAAGCGGGTCTTCTGCTAACCCACTCTGAAAATGAAACAAGTGTTATGTGAAACCTTTGAACTCTTGGGATCAGATGTTATTGCTGCATCACTTCAGTTCAGTTCAGTTCAGTCGCTCAGTCGTGTCTGACTCTTTGCGACCCCATGAATCGCAGCACGCCAGGCCTCCCTGTCCATCACCAACTCCCGGAGTTCAATTCTATCTAGGTTGATCATAACTTTCCTTCCTTAATACACTTTAAATAGAGTGTTACTGGGTTTTCATTTATAAAATAATGGAAAATTTACCAAAATAAAGCGTGAATTAGTTCAAAGAAAAATAAGTGACTCACTTGCTACATGATACTCAGATATGGTGGAAATCCTCGGGGCAAGGACTTAAATGAGTAGCATTTGGGGAAATACTGCTGTCGTGTTCTCATCTTGATCTCTGCATGGGAACTCTGGCCTTTATCAGGATTGGCCAGAAAAATAAATCTCTGTTAATTCCCATTTGTTCCCTGTATGTCCAATGGCTTAAACAACAATCACTAGAATCTCTTCATTAAAGCTGATTAGTCAGAGATTACATGAAAAGATTTGAATTTTCTATTTGGTTTTAGAGCCAAAGAGCTTGCTGGTAGTGTTCCCCAGACACTAATCAAGGGTATAAACCTGGTGAGAGGGAGCTTTTCAACTCTTTCTGTTCCTGGGGTGCTCTTTAAAGGCAGAAACAAATGCAAACTGACTCAGAAGGAGAGACCACCCAAACACCGAGTCCCCAGAGGGGAAGGATGGAGCCCGTTCCAACTCAGCACCACCAGCAGCCGGCCACGTGCAGATTAGAGAGTAATTGGGTCTTGGCATGGTGATTTGCATGTTGGAAACTGCTAAAATATTCATGTACTTGACTGCGTCTCTTCCAATTAGATGTAATAAATGCAGATTTGGGTGGCCATATGTTTTATTTTGATGTAACTGTTTTAACCTTTATGGAGTGTGTGTGTGTGTGTTTCTCTAGGGCTGACTTGATTTGAGATAAGCTGGTATTTTAAGATGCAGTGTGACTCGTTTATTAGCGACTCCTTGGGATTGCAAGAACAGGCAATGTTAGCTAGCCTGTTCAAACTAGAAAGCTTGAATCCTTCTGCTTTTATTTATTCCCCTACGCCTCACTTTATCCCTTCCTTCCTCCCTTCTTTTCTCCTTTCCTCCCTTTGATTAATCTCTCTAAGCCTCAGTTTCCTCATCTGTAAAATAGGGATAATAAAAATACCTATGAGAATTTTTCCATTGAGTGAGCCCTTCCCATCAGGTGGCCAAAGTACTGGAGCTTCAGCTTCAGAATCAGTCCTTCCAATGAATATTCAGGGTTGATTTCCTTTAGGATTGATGGTTTGATCTCCTTACTGACTCATTGGGAAAGACCCTGATGCTGGGAAAGATTGAGGGCAGGAGGAGAAAGGGGAGCCAGGATGAGACGGTTGGATGGCATCAACAACTCAATGGACATGAGTTTGAGCAAACTCTGGGAGACAGTGAAGGACAAGGAAGCCTGCCATGCTGCAGTCCTTGGGGCTGCAGAGTCTGATAAGACTGAGCAACTGAAGAACAATGGGAATTTTTATGAGGAATAGAAAAGTATCTTTTCTGCAGATGAGGCATTTAGTACAGTGTTTGGCACATATAAAGTGTTCATTAATGAGAGCCATTGTTATTATTATTATTGGCTCTGTGTCTTTTAGAAGATTACTTAATCTTTCCAAACCTCAGTTTCTCCATCTGAAAACTGGGCTCATGACATTCATTACACCAGATTGTTGTGATGTCTGAAGGAAACAATTAGATATTGTTTTTATTATGTGCTCAGTGAGTGAGTGAATAAATGATTTCTGTATTTGTCAGGGTAGGATCCCTACAGGAAGAAACTAACCCAACATTCTGGCCAGACACATTAAGTTTATTTCTCCCTCTCACCACATCCCAGTGTCGACACACAAGGAGGCTCTGCTCCATACAGTCACTCAAGGACCTGCCCTCCTTCCAGCTGAGGCTCCACCCTCTGCAGGGCTCTCAAAGTCTTCTTCCTTCTGTCCAAGGATGGGAAAGATGGTGGTGGATCTCACGTGGGAGATTTTTATGGGCCATGTCTGACCGCAGTCATTTCTATTCTGGGTTCCAGTGACCTCTCAGGGCAAAGCTAGCCACAAGGAAGGGTGGGAGATAGTCTAACTGTGTGTTCAGGACAGCAAAGGGGATGATACTTCATCCTGGACTGAGATTCCTGGAAGCCACAAGTGAGGACCACCAGTTGCCTCTGAGACTCACAGAGCAGTAACAAATGAGCTGACTTGATGTCACAACAGGTTGAAGAGGCAGGGGAAGGCTGGGAGGAGGGGAAACAGAGATGCTCACTCAGAACAGCACTGGAGTCCTGGGTCTCTGCTATGGCTCCGAGTCCGGCGCGTCGGAGCTGCAAAGTGGGTTCATACCCCCTCGTCCCTCCTTCTGTCCTTGGTCTTTTCCTCCTTGGGAATCCATTAGTGCCATTGTTCTTCTGGTTTCATTAAAAATGTCACCAAGACACATGCTCTGCAGTCTGCCACTTCAATCCTAAGTGGGGCATTTTTGCTAGATGGATCGATTTTTTAAATGACAGCATCTGTTTGCTTGTACACATTTATTTATAATTCTTCCCTTGGCAATTAGAATGGGGGAATCGGTGAGCGGTAACCAGCTGTTTGAATTAGCAGGAAGGCAGGCAGTGATTTGATCTGTGAAGGAGTACCAAAGCTCTGTCCAGAAGCAATAAAAATGGACCAGATGCCCCCAGATCCAGCATCCCAGGGAGGGACTTGTAAATCACATATACTGGGGTGACAGCTGGGCTAGAAAAGCCTGTGAGAAGAGGGGGCCTAGGACTCAAGAGGGTTGATGGGTATGTGGGGGAGCACAGCAGAGTAGCCAGGGGGAGTGGGCCTCGGTGAGTTGGACCCTCTGCTTATTCTCCATTTCACTCGGGGGGTACCCAGAGTCCTTACCATGGTCCACAGGGCCCTGCTAATGTGGTCCTCCTGCTTGCCTCACTCTGTCTTCTAGAACAGCTCCTTCCTGCTTCTAGAACATTCCAGATGCTCCCCGTCCTCAGGGCCTCTGAGGCTCTGGCTTCCTCTGCCTGGAGTGCTCTTCCTCCACCTCCAGTCTCCAGGGGTCACTGTTCTCACAGCCATGCTCGACATCCCTTCTCAGAACCTACTAGTTAACATTACAGCTCTGGCCTTTCTCTCCTCTCTCTGCTGGTTTGTCTTTCTCCCTAACACTCACAGCCTTCTTAACATGACATGTGTTTAAAAATTTTTTTATTTTATTTGGCTGCATCAGGTCTTAATAGTTGCCACGGGTGGGCTCTTCGTTGTGGCATGCAGGCTTAGTTGACCTGTGGCATGTGGGATCTTAGTTCCCCGACCAGGAACTGAACCTGCATCCCCTGCACTGGAAAGCTGATTCTTAACCATTAGACCACCAGGCAAATCCCCATGATGTGCATTTTAAATAAATTTTTTTTTTTGGCTGCACTGGCACAGCTCGGGATCCTCCCTGACCTGGGACTGAATCTGTGCCCCCTGCAGTGAAAGCACAGATTCTGTCCCTGGACTGCTAGGGAAGTCCTGAATGATTATTTCCTGTCTGCTCTGTAGACCGCAGCTCCTGATTGCAGGAACTGGCCTGCCTTGTTCCCTGCTGAACTGTGCTTGGCATATAGTAGGTGCTCAGGAAATATTTTCGGCTCACTTAAAAGATTTTCATTGTGGGGGGACCCATTGCCCTTTTTGGGTTTCCCCGGTGGCTCAGCAGTAAAGAATCTGCCTGCAATGAGGGAGACGCAGGTTCCATCCCTGGGTCTGAATTGAGTTCTATGCAGAGAGCTGAGTAGGAAACAAAGGAAAGGAGCATGTCACAGATTGAGGGAAAATTTGTAAAAAGACCCAGAAGAGAGGCTTCCCTGGTGGCTCAGTCAGTAAAGAATCGGGCTGGAATGTAGGAAGCCAGAGTTTGATCCCTGGGTCAGGAAGATCCCCTGGAGAAGGAAATGGCAACCCGCTCCAGGATTCTTGCCTGGAGAATCCCATGGACAGACAGCCCGGCGGGCTACAGCCCATGGCATAGCGGAGTCCGATGCTACTTAGCACGCAGCACTCACGCAGCCTTTGTACTTGCTGGAACGCCTTCCCTCTGGTTAGTTTCACACCGACGACTCCTTTATCCTTCAGGTTTCACCTCAAATGTCACCTCTCAGAAGGAGAGGCCTTCCCTGACTATCTCATCTCAACCAGTAACCCAGCCCATCCCCCTGCCCCACGCACGGGGAGGAATGGCCTCCATCCCAGTCCGGTCCCGGGACTTCAGTCCTCTCCGCTCCGTCCCCTCCCCCACGTCCTCCCCTTTGCTTTTGTACGCAAAGCGGCATCCTATCTTGATATACGACTTTATCTTTTCTGTTGTTTCCCCTGCTTCCAGATCCCCCATTTTCCCTTCTCATCAGGGCAGGCAGCTGTTGCCTCAGGGGAGAGATGCAGCAGAAGGGGAGGAAGAAATAATCCATAAGTCTTTCTCGGCTTTTTTTTTTTTTTCTCTTTCAGGAGAATTTAGAGCGTTCTCCGTCGAAGAGGCTGCAAGGGATCTGAGGCACTGCGGAGCTGTCTTGGATAACGGTCAGGAGAACGGGAGAACGATCCCTTCCCCAGGATGCAGAGAGACTCCCCGTGACTGGGGCAGGGGAGGGGTGATAAGGGAGCTGGGGCCTGAGCTGAACTCTACTTCCGGGCACCTCCCCGACCAGGTCTCAGCCAGGAGGCCGCCTCTAAGGCGGGAGACCCCAGCTCAGCCTCCCCTCTGGTCGAATCCTGCCCACAGAGATGCTCGGTTTGGCCCAAGAATTGTCTTAACTTTTTTCCATTTATTTTGGTCAACATTTAAGAGATTGGATATTTCCCAATTCTCAGTGGCTCAAACGGTGAATCTGCCTGCAATGCAGCAGACTTGGGTTCGATCCCAGGGTGGGAAAGATCCCCCGAAGGGAATGGCAACCCCATCCAGTATGCTTGCCTGGAGAATCTCATGGACAGAGGAGCTTGGTGGGCTACAGTCCATGGGGTGGCAGAGTCAGACACTACTGAGCTTGAAAATTCCGCTTCGAATTTGCAGTTTCACATGAAAAAGAGATCGTGAAACCCTGGGCCTGTGCTCACCCCTCGGCAGCCCTCGGGCCTGACTTGAACTTGCTACTTCTAGAGAACCCTCATCTGCATCACAGCCAGTCCACCTGGTTCCTGTCTCTGACTAGCCTGGCCCCTGTGGGCATCTCACGTCTTGACCTTGGGATGACGGGGCCAGACACAGCTTCAGTGAAGTGTCTAGGGTCCCCAGGCTGTTCTGAAAGTGACAGAGAACTTCTGCTTCTGAAGTGGTCATGTGGATGGAAGGCTGGAAGTCTCAGTGGTAACCACGTGGATGGTGACCCACACCCTGCTGAAACTGATAGAGACATCTGAACCCTGTGTGGAACCCAAGAGCCGAGCCCCAGCCCCAGGAAGGAATGGGAAAGTCAAGTAGACTGAACTTGACTTTTATGCTGGCAGAGCAAAACGAAGGGCACGAGTCGGAGATTCAGTGAGTTACTGAAAAATTCAAAAAACCGATATATTTCCTGAGAAACCCCATCTGTGACTGAGCTGCAGGGCTACTGTTAGCCTCCTTCAGGGTCCAGTTTGGCCCCCCTTCCGTGACACCGACTTTCAATCAGAATGGACCGATTCTTTTATTTATTTGTGGCTGCACTGGGTCTTCGTCACTGCGTGCAGGCTTTTTCTAGCTGTGGCGAGAGGGGGCTACTCTCTCTTGCAGTGCGCGGTGGCTTTTCTTGTTGAGGAGCTCGGGCGCTAGATGTGTGGGCTTCAGTAGATGCAGCCCCCAGGCTCAGTAGTTGCGGGGCGTGGGCTCTAGGTATTCAGGCTCGGTAGTCAGGGTACACAGGCTTCATTGCTCCATAGCATGTGGGATCTTCCCAGACCAGAGATGGAACTCATGTCCCCTGCATTGGCAAGCAGATTCTTAACCACTGGCCCACTAGGGGAGTCCTTGCACCAATTCTTATCTCCTCCTTACTTAAGGAGTGAAGGGGTCCAGCGTCTCTAAGTGGGAGAAAGCCTTTAGGGCTGGGCTGGAGCTGACCTTGAGACTCTTAGGGAGTTATCAGGCTAGCTGGGCTGGAGGGTTCAGAGAAAGAGAAGCCTGACCCATTTCATGCATCTCAGAGGAGGAGCCCCGCGGAAAAGCCACGAGGGCCTGCTCCTGGCCTTGGATTTTTCTCTCCCCAGTCAGCTCTGCTGAGACTGGCAGGTGCTGAAATTTACAAATTGCCTCAGCCTATACTTCCATTCAGAACAGCAAAGCGTCGTAATTTCCGGGCTGTGACCAAGTGGAACAACTTTCCACCAGCTAAGGTGACACGTGGCAGCTGGCATTTGAACAAGCCGCTTCGCGGGAGCAGCGAGAGACAAGTAAGTGCCACCTCGGGGCTATTACTCTCAGAGAGAGAGGAATAGCTACAAGCTCATGACTTTGGTTATTCAATTGGTGTTTCCCTTGAGGTGAAGGGAGAGATAGGTTATTTATTTAACAAGGCACTTAGTGTGTGTTGGGCACAGCATCCTTTCTGTACTGTTCCACATAGTGAGCAGCGAGAGACAAGTAAGTGCCACCTCGGGGCTATTACTCTCAGAGAGAGAGGAATAGCTACAAGCTCATGACTTTGGTTATTCAATTGGTGTTTCCCTTGAGGTGAAGGGAGAGATAGGTTATTTATTTAACAAGGCACTTAGTGTGTGTTGGGCACAGCATCCTTTCTGTACTGTTCCACATAGTGCTTTGCAAATGTCGAGTCAATTAAATCCGCACTGCAACCCTATGAGGTTAGAACTACTACTCTCCTCGTTTTACATATAGGGAAACAGAGGCACAAAATACAGTATTGTGTTGGTTTTTGCCAAACATCAACACGAATCAGCCATAGTCAGGGTTTTTCTGGTAGTAAGCTCTTAAACAGGCTTCCCAGGTGGCCCCCAGGTGCCCCTTTCCTCCC
>SJYT01055030.1:105652-155217 GCA_006410635.1 Cephalophus harveyi | reverse complement strand
AAAAAAAAAAAAAAAAAGCCACAAACCCCGCAGCCCTCACCCCAAATGTTGCCTCCTGTTTCTGGGGACCAGTGATGACTATCCTGTTAGGTCTCCTGTTTGGCCCCTGTCTATTTCATCTCTGAGAGGAGCCAACAGTTTCAAACTAAAGTGCTGTTATTACAAGAGTGAATGCTGGTTTCAGTCAAGACAAAAAAATACCTTGACTTAGATCAGGTAGAGAGAGACTTCTGTTCTCTATGCAGGCATACACCCTTGCACAGCAGGAATAAGTTACAGAAGAAAAAGACCTCCATCCCAATTCCCAAGAAGTTTGAATATGAAGTCTCTGAGGGGGGTGTTGTTAAGGGAAGCACTCTGATTTAAATCACCCCCCCGGCCAGGCATCATAGTTAACCATTTACATGAGTTGTTTTATGACAGGAGGCCCTGATAAGGAACAGGGAACTCATAAGTCTCCACCAACCAGAAGAGTTTGGGAAAGGTCAAAAGGAGACACCACCTGTCCAACCACCTCCCAGAATCCTTCTCTCTGGCATTGATCTTGGCTAAGCAAGGCCAAGGTGTGCACCACCAGTAAGGACTCTGAGTCAGAATGATTGCCTGGAAACTAATCCCATCAACATAAAACCCGAGACTGCAAACCATGTGGCAGAGTTGTTCTCCTGGGTCCCCTTACCCTCCTGCTCTCCATCCGGGTGCCATTTCCCAATAAAATCTCTTGCTTTGTCAAGACTTGTGTCTCCTCAGACAATTCATTTCTGAGTGTTAGACAAAAGCCCATTTTGGGGCCCTGGAAGGGGTCCCCCTTCATGCAACAATTCAACCCCAAATAATAAGCGTCTCCAGTTTTGGAGCTTGTTCTGCAGCAAGGAATCTAATCTGTAGCCCTGCTTAAATAGGAAAGCTACTCAGAGCACCCATCAATTTATTTCTGAGTGTTAGACAAAAGCCCATTTTGGGGCCCTGGAAGGGGTCCCCCTTCATGCAACAATTCAACCCCAAATAATAAGCGTCTCCAGTTTTGGAGCTTGTTCTGCAGCAAGGAATCTAATCTGTAGCCCTGCTTAAATAGGAAAGCTACTCAGAGCACCCAGGAGACTGTATAGTTCATCCTATAGCTTCCTTCCAGTGGCTTGTGGACTGAGAGACTGCCATGGTTCCCCCTTCTGCAGAGTAAAGTTGGTGGCCCCTTTTGACCACGGAGCTTGGTATGCAGTTCTGCCACACTCAGAACTCCAAACAATGAGCCAGGCTGGCTGTGAGACCCATCCTGCCACCCCCCTGCAGGCAGAGATGCTAACTCGTAGCCTCATGCATGCATATCAATTTGCTTCAGCCATGTCTGACTCTTTGTGACCCAATGGATTGCACTTTTCCAGGTTCCTCTGTCCATGGGATTTTCCAGGCAAGAATATTGGACTGAGTTGCCATGCCTTCCTCCAGGGGATCTTCCTGACCCAGGGTTGAACCCACATCTCTTATGTCTCCTGCATTGGCACTTTACCACTAGAGCTTCCTGGGAAATGCCACATGCTGTTCAGTAAAGTACAGTTCCAACCATTTAGAATGACTTACCAGAAAATCTACGCAATTGCAGACCATCTTCTAAGACTGCAGTTGGGCAGGAAATCAAGCCAGTAGTCCTGTCCAGCAGTTCTTAGTCAGTGGTAACACCCTGTCCCCCAACTCTGATCTCAGAACGTTAGCAGTGGCATTGCCCAAGATATACCCTAATGGAAACCCCACTGGCCCAGGGGTCTGTTAGGGAAATTAAATAAATAGTCTTGTTTAGGCTTCAGAGACAAAGCAGAGTAAGCCTCTGACCTTGCTTCTAACCTGTCTGGGCAGTGCCCTGACTGTGAGTTACTGCCTGCTGTGAGTGTAAGACTTGCAGCACCATAGATAATATGGGGGAGGAATCTTGAGATTGTTGAGCCCCTGGAGGGGGCCTGGCCAATCAAGCCCCAGGCTTAGCAACATTCCAAGTTTTCCATGACAAAACCAACAGCATTAACATGAAACCAGGGCTTCCCTAATGTCTCAGTTGGTAAAGAATCCACCAGCAATGGGGGAGACCTGGGTTCTATCCCTGGGTTGTGAAGACCCCCTGTAGAAGGGAATGGGTACCCACTCCAGTATTCTGGCCAGGAGAATCCCACAGACTGTATAGTCCATGGGATCACAAAGAGTTGGACATGACTGAGCAACTTTCACTTTCAGGCTTGAAATTTGGTAACAGATTGATGATAATATCAGTTTGTGTCCTGGGATTGTAAGTGGGAACCTGGTACTGCAGTCTTTGAAGTCTCACCCACTTCAAAGCAGACACGCTGCCTGGGACCTTTTCCCAACTAGGACTCTAGATATGTTGTGACACAGGATTTCCCAGTGCTGTTTAAGTCTGGATGTTGGTCAAAACCCAATTTGATGATGTATCCTCTGCTCTTTCTATTTCTCTTTTCTTTTAATGTTAGTATATTAAAAGTAAGCTAGGTAATTCTGTAATAAATATTTGTATTATTTATTTGTAGAGAATGAGTGGCCTATTTTGTTAACAAATCCTTTGAACCTGAGACAAAAGTAAAAACTTTTGGCAAAACAGGGTCCCAGCAGATGGCCCATCTAGAACCACAGGCTGAGCTGACTGGCAAAGTCCTCTCTCTGCCAAGGCATACTTATAAACTCTGGAAGAGGAGATTGCTTTCGCTAATGCACAGAAACCAATATATGAGATTAAGGATCACAAAAAGATCAGGTTAACATGATGCCACCAAAGAGACTAAAAAAGCACCAATAGCTGACCCAAAGAGGGACTGTGGAACTGACAAAGAACTCAGAATAATGTTTTTAAAGAAACTTAATGAGCTATAGGGTACACAGTCAACTAAATGCAAGAAAACAATGCATGAATGAAACAAGAATTTCAACAACGAAACAGAAGTCATGAAAACAAATAAAAAACCCACAACTTATACCTGAAGGATACAATGGCTGTACTGAATAATCCAATAGAGAGCTCAATAGCAGGTTCATCAAAACAAAACAAAAAAAAAGAATAAATGAACTAGAATATAGGTCACTTGAAATCATCTAATCAGAAAGGCAGAGAGAAATGAAAGCTTATAAAACTTATGGGATAGCAGAATATATATATATATGTACACAGAGTATATATAATTAAAATTCCAGGAGAAAAATACAAAGAAAACAATGTATACAAAACAATAATGGTAGAAAACTTTCTAAAAGAAGGTCATTACATAGTGATAAAGGGGTCAATCTATCAAAAAGATATAACAATTTTAAGGATTTATGCACCCGACATTGGCACACCTAAATATATACAGCAAATACAAACTGAACTAAAAGGAAACATAATCACAAATACCATTATACTTAGTGACTTTAATACTGAACTCTCAACATAGATCATCCAGAGTTTCAATAAGAAAACAGCAGATCTGAGTAACACAATAGAACAAAGTCAGTGGAAAGAAGGAAATAATAAAGATTAAAGTAGAAATAAATGAAACACAGAACTGAAAAATTATAAGATTACAAAACTAAGAGTTCATGCTTTAAAATATAAACAAAATGGACAAATATTTAGCTAGAATGATCAATTAAAAAAATAAATCAATACAATTTTAAGTGAAAGAGGAGACACTACAATTGATACCATAGAAGACTATTATGATCATAAGAAACCACTACGAAAAACTATATATCAACAAATTAGACAGCCTAGAACAAATGGATAAATTTCTAAAACATATGACGTAAAAAGACTGAATCATGAAGAAACAGAAAATCTGAACAATTTCTAGGAAGGAGATTGAATCAGTAGTCAAAAACACCCCAACACAGAAAAATCCCAAGATGAGATGGCTTCACTGGTAAAGTCTATCATTTATAGACATAATACCAATCCCTATCAAACTTAAAAAAAAGAAGAAGAAGCAGCAGAATAACCACTCCTAAACTCATTTTACTTGAAAGTCCCTTGGACTGCAAGGAGATCCAACCAATCCATTCTGAAGGAGATCGGCCCCGGGATTTCTTTAGAAGGGACGATGTCAAAGCTGTAACTCCAGCACTTTGGCCACCTCATGCAAAGAGTTGACTCATTGGAAAAGACTCTGATGCTGGGAGGGATTGGGGACAGGAGGAGAAGGGGATGACCGAGGATGAGATGGCTGGATGGCATCAGTGACTCGATGGCCGTGAGTCTGAGTGAACTCTGGGAGTTGATGATGGACAGGGAGGCCTGGCGTGCTGCAGTTCATGGGGTCGCAGAGTCGGACACGACTGAGTAACTGAACTGAACTGAACCGAAACTCATTTTACAAGACCATCATTGTCCTAAAGAAAAGCCAGGTAAATTCACTATAAGAAAACTACAAGCCAATATTCTTGACAAATATGGATGTAAAAGTTCTTAAACACTAGCAGACCAAACTCAGTAGTACATTAAAGGAGCCACATACATGATTAAGTAGGATTATTATCCCTGGGATGTAAGAATGTTTCAAGACATATAAATTAATAAATATGATAAGTCATATTAATAGAATAAAAATACAATTATATCATTTCAATAGATGCAGAAAAGGTATTTGACAAAATTAAATATCCATTTATGATAAAAGCTCTCAACAAATTAGGTATATCAGAATAAGATAAGGGTGCCCACTCTTATCACTCCTGTTCAATACAGTATTGTGTTTTGTGCTTGTCTCAGCCTATCCATAGTAATGCTATTGGTTAGAAATGCCAGGAGTTACTCACCAAGGCCCACAGTGAAGATTCACATACAGGTCCCCTTTCAGAGACAATTTTGTGTCTGGCCCATCTCTTGAGGTTCTTCTTACGATTATAAGATGCATTTCAGCAACAAGCATAAGGGAACTTTAATATTAGACAAAGTTTATTACTTATTACTGTTGGAGGGTATGTGGCACACCTGGGTCCACCATGGGTAGGCAGAGAGAGTATAGAGTATACACCTGGAATTCTGCTTTTATTAGTTTTGAGGGTGGGTTCTAGGGTTTCATAAGTTCACTCTTCATTGGTGAATTTGAAACATAAAAGTGGGAATTAAAGCACTGGAAGGGAAAAAAGCAAAAGGCTAAACAGTCAGTTATCTAAATCAATGAGGGATCTCTGAAATAGAGGAAACTTCAGAATGGAGTGGCCTGGCTCTTTATCTAGTCCTGTGGCTGGCATGTGTGTTTCTTCCAGATAGCTTTCTTTGAATGATTACTTCAACAAACAAAGGCTTTGTCAAGCATTTGAATTATGATAAAAAAAAGGCACAGCCAGTACTTCCACTTCATACTGGAAGTCACAGTCTGAGAAATCAGGCAAGAAAAAAAGTAAAAGTCTCTAGAATTAGAAGGAAAACTTAAAATTGTCTCTATTTGCTAAGAAATGATTTTAGAGGCAGAAAAATCCTAAAGATTTGATAAAAAAAAAAAAAAAAAAACTGACCAAAAAAGAATGTCAGATCAACAAATTCAGTACAGTTGAAGGATACAAAAATCAACATATGAATGTTAGTAGTATTTTATACACTAACAGTATCTGAGAATCTGAAGAAAGATCCTATTCATAATAGAATCAAAAACACCAACTTCCTTGGAGGCTCAGACTGTAAAGAAACTGCTTGTAATGTGAGAGATCCAAACTCAATCCCTATGTCAGGAAGATCCCTTGGAGAAGGAAAGGGCAACACACTCCAGTATTCTTGCCTGGAGAAGCCCATGAACAGAGGAGCCTTGCGGGCCATAGTCCATGGGATCACAATGAGTCAGACATGATTGAATGATTGCTGCTAAGTCACTTCAGTTGTGTCCGACTCTGTGCGACCGCATAGACGGCAGCCCACCAGGCTCCCCCGTCCCTGGGATTCTCCAGGCAAGAACACTGGAGTGGGTTGCCATTTCCTTCTCCAATGCATGAAAGTGAAAAGTAAAAGTGAAGTCGCTCAGTTGTGTTCGACTCTTCATGACCCCATGGACTGTAGCCCACCAGGCTCCTCCATCCATGGGATTGAATGATTAACACTAACAAAAACAATGAAATAACTAAGAATAAATTTGACCAAGGAAGTTAAAAATATGTTCACTGAAAACTAAGACTGATGAAAGAAATTGAAGAAGACACAAATCAACGGAAAGACATCTTATGTTTATGGATTGGAAGAATTAATATTTTGAAAACAGCCAAACTACCTAAAGCTATCTAAAGATTCAATGCAAGCCTTATCAAAATTACAATGGCCCTTTTTTTACAGAAATAGAAAAAACAATTCTAAACTTCTTATGGTATCAAAAAGACCCCAACTAGCCAAAGCTTCTCTGAGAAAGGAGAGCAAAGCTGGAAGCACTCTACTTCCTAATTTAAAGCTATAATATAAAGCTATAGTAATCAAAACAATATGGTACTGGCATAAAAACAGACACATAGACCAATGAAACCTAACCAAGCACCCTGAAATAAACCCAAGCATGTATAGCCAACTAATATTTGCCAAGGGAGCTAAGAATATTCAATGGAGAATCTTTTAGAAGTAAATGCAGTACTAAGAATCATGTATTGAAAGAAAGGGGGCTATTTTAGAAGAAAAAGAAAAATTTGCTTATATGTGTTTCTATAAAAGTGCTGGGAATGAATAATTCAAGCTTGAGTTTCTTGTGTCTTAAAGTTATCATCTGCCAACTTTCTTGAGAAGGTGACTATAAGCATGGCTGTGTTCAATTTAAAACCTAAGTAAGATGGAATCTTGGCATACTGTTCATGGGGTTCTCAAGGCAAGAATACTGAAGTGGTTTGCCATTCTCATCTCCTGTGGACCACGTTTTGTCAGAACTATCTGCCATGACTCATCCATCTTTGGTGGCCCTACATGGCAGGACTCATAGTTTCATTCAGTTAGAAAAGACTGTGATCCAAATTTAGAAAAGGCAGAGGAACCAGAAATCAAACTGCCAATATCCATTGAATCATAGAAAAAACAAGAGAATTCCAGAAGAACATCTACTGCTTCATTGACTATGCTAAAGCCTTTGACTGTGTGGATCACAACAAACTGTGGAAAATTCCTCAACAGATGGGAATACCAGACCACTTGACCTGCCTTCTGAGAAATCTATGCAGGTCAAGAAGCAACAGTTAGAACTGGATATGGAACAATGGACTGGTTCCAAATTGTTAAAGGAGTACATCAAAGCTGTATACTGTCACCTTGCTTATTTAACTTACATTCAAAGTACATCATGAGAAATGCTGGACTGGATGAAGCATAAGCTATAATCAAGAATGCTAGGAGAAATATCAATAACCTCAGATATGCAGATGACACCACCGTTATGGTAGAAAGTGAAGAGGAGCTAAAAAGCCTCTTGATGAAAGTGAAAGAGGAGAGTGAAAAATCTGGCTTAAAACTTAACATTAAAAAAAATTGGATCATGACATCCAGTCCCATGGAAACAATGGAAACAGTGACAGACTTTATTTTCTTGGGCTCAAAAATCACTGTAGATGGTCACTGCAGCTATGAAATTAAAAGATGCTTGTTCCTTGGAAGAAAAGTTATGACCAACCTAGACCACATATTAAAAAGCAGAGACATTCCTTTGCTGATGAAGGTCAGTGTAGTGAAAGCTATGGTTTTTCCAGTAGTCATGTATGGATGTGAAAGTTGGACTGTGAAGAAAGCTGAGTGCTGAAGAATTGATGCTTTAGAACTGTGGTTTTGGAGAAAACTCTTGAGAGTCCCTTGGACTGTAAGGATGTCAAACCAGTCAAACCTGAAGGAAATCAGTCCTGAATATTCATTGGATGGACTGATGCTGAAGCTGAAGCTCCAATACTTTGGCCACCTCAAGCCAAGAGCTGAAAAAGACCCTGATGCTGAAAAGATAGAACTGTGGTTTTGGAGAAAACTCTTGAGAGTCCCTTGGACTGTAAGGATGTCAAACCAGTCAAACCTGAAGGAAATCAGTCCTGAATATTCATTGGATGGACTGATGCTGAAGCTGAAGCTCCAATACTTTGGCCACCTCAAGCCAAGAGCTGAAAAAGACCCTGATGCTGAAAAGACTGAAGGCAGGAGGAAAACAGGATGACAGAGGATGAGATGGTTGAGTGGTACCACTGACTCGATAGACATGAGTTTGAACAACCTCTGGGAGTTGGTGATGGACAGGGAAGCCTGGCATGCTGCAGTCCATGGGGTTGCAAAGATTTGGACATGACTGAATGACTGACCTGAACTGATCTGAAGATGAAATCTGCCATTTCCATAAAGAGCTAACTGAGCTTGAACTAGGGAATTAGGAAAATAAAAGAATTTTGAGAGCTTCAGAGTCATAGATCAACCTTTAAAAAGCCTTTGGAATCCATAGCAGAATTAGTATTTTCAGCAAAATAATAGAAATAATGATAATTGAATCAAATTATATTTGTAATGTTAGTTATAATTCTTAAAAAAATACAAGGTTGTTATTGGCCAATCATGAAGAAATAATAATCATTTCCACAATTTAATTATTGTGTAACCTAATCTTGAAAGCTAAGTAGTGAACAATATCAAGAACAGGAGTAGATTTATTTAATTTTGATTCAAACTAACTGCTTTCCCAGAAATAAAATTCTGTTTTAAATTTTTAATGTGAATATCTTATTCCAGAATACATAAAAACTCCAGCAAGGTCAATAATAAAAGTCAATAAAAATTATTAATAACAATAAAAACTATAACACACCAATAATAGTAAAACTAAAATTGAAAAACAAACAAAATCCAATATCCATTTCAGGATTTAGAAAAGGCAGAGGAACCAGACATCAGATTACCAACATCTCCTGGATCATTGAAAAAGCAAGAGAGTTCCAGAAAAACATCTATTTCTGCTTTCTTGACTATGCCAAAGCCTTTGACTGTGCAGATCACAATAAACTGTGGAAAGTTCTGAAAGAGATGGGAATACCAGACCACCTGACCTGCCTCTTGAGAAATCTGTATACAGGCCAGGAAGGAACAGTTAGAACTGGACATGGAATAACAGACTGGTTCCAAATAGGAAAAGGAGTATAACAAGGCTGTATATTGTCACCCTGCTTATTTAACTTCTATGCAGGGTACATCATGAGAAACAATGGGCTGGAAGAAGCACAACCTGGAATCAAGATTGCCGGGAGAAATATCAATAACCTCAGATACGTAGATGATACCACCCTTATGGCAGAAAGTGAAGAGGAACTAAAAAGTCTCTTGATTAAAGTGAAAGAGGAGAGTGAAAAAGTTTGCTTAAAGCTCAACATTCAGAAAATGAAGATCATGGCATCTGGTCCCATCACTTCATGGGAAATAGATGGGGAAACGGTGGAAACAGTCTCAGACTTTATTTTTTTGGGGCTCCAAAATCACTGCAGATGGTGACTGCAACCATGAAATTAAAAGACACTTACTACTTGGAAGGAAAATTGTGACCAACCTAGATAGCATATTAAAAAGCAGAGACATTACTTTGTCAACAAAGGACTGACTAGTCAAGGCTATGGTTTTTCCAGTGGTCATGTATGGATGTGAGAGTTGGACTATGAAGAAAGCTGAGCACTGAAGAATTGATGTTTTTGAACTGTGGTGTTGGAGAAGACTCTTGAGAGTCCCTTGGACTGCAAGGAGATGAAACCAGTCAATCCTCAAGGAAATCAGTCCTGAATATTCATAGGAAGGACTGATGCTGAAGCTGAAACTCCAATACTTTGGACATCTGATAGGAATAACTGACTCATTGGAAAAGAACCTGATTCTGGGAAAGGTTGAAGGCAGGAGGAGAAGGGGATGACAGAGGATGAGATGGTTGGATGACATCACCAACTTGATGGACGTGAATTTGAGTGAACTCCAGGAGTTGGTGATGGACAGGGAGGCCTGGAGTGTTGCTAATCATGGGGTCACAGAGAATCGGACATGACTGAGAGACTGAACTGAACTGAACAAAGAAGGGGAATCTCTGTCCCACAGTAAAGGTCCTTTTGGCCCAGAACACAAGCAAATATTAAATATTCAATATTATCAAGCACCAAATATTCTGATCCCATCCCTTGGTTAGCCACTCTTCTGTCTGAGATCCAAATTTAGCATAAAGACTGTACATTCAATTTACTTTCCTGGATTAACTCCCTTTACAGTGAAATCTGGGCTTGATTTTCTGCAAAATCTGCCCCCAGATATAAAAGCCAGTGATTTCTTTAAATGCCTCTGTGAAAGTTTTGGCACTTGTACAGCTCACTCTGATTTAAGAGTTGGATGACCCGAGTCTATCATCTTCTTGCTTTAAGGCTCACAAGGCATTTAACAAAGCCAGCTGTCTTCATAATCTTTATAATTTCAATTTAAAAAATATCAATTTCTAGAAACATTGAAAAAACCAATGCTTTTATTTTAACCTGTATTTCATCACAAATCACTTCAGATAGCTAATCTATTTGATGCTGGAGCATCTTGAGGGGTGCCAGTACCACACTAAGACTAACAGTGGGATCACTGGGGTCTTTGTGTGTGTCAGTGGTACACTTCCATAATATCATTTTGAGGTTATGCTTTCTAGGGCCACAGCCAGTATCAAATATTTTAAATTGTATTCATGCATGGATGTGAGAGTTGGACCATAAAGAAGGCAGAGTAGTGAATAACTGATGCTTTCAAGCTGTAGTGCAGGAGAAGACTCTTGAGAGCCTTTTGAACAGCAAGGAGGTCAAACCAGTCAATCCTGAAGGAAATCAACCCTGCATATTCATTGGAAGGACTGATACTAAAGCTAAAGCTCCAATACTCTGGCCACCTGATGCAAAGAACTGACTTAATGAAAAAGACCCTGATGCTGGGAAAGATCGAAGGCAGAAGGAGAAGAGAGTGACAGAGGAAGAGATGGTTGGATGGCCTCATTGACTCAGTAGACATGAGTTTGAGCAAACTCCAGGAAATGGTGAAGGACAGGGAAGCCTGTATGCTATAGTCCATGGGTTTGCAAAGAGTTGGACAGGACTTAGTGAGTAAACAACAACATCCTGAAAGAAGCAGAGCTAAAGACATGGATTTGAGTGCAGTTGGGATTTCAAAGAAATAGAGGTGAGCCTGGGGAAATAGAGGTGAGCAAATGAAGAGGGAAAAGTCTCTGTAAGGGAGAAGTACTGAGTTACTACAATGGGCAAAAAGAACTCAACTACACAAGACATTTTAGGAGCAAAATGAAGGCCCAAGACAAGTGCATTTGATGCATGTAACATGGGGCTATATATCCATCCACTCTTGTCCCCTGATTGTGGATGGTTTGCAAAGGGCTTGTCAGCATCTCACTTGTCTGAGGACAGAGTGACTGGAGTACTTTAGAGAAAGCCCTGATATAGAAAGCAGAAACCCCTGCCGAGTAGCCTGGGATGTGGCACAGAATGCTTCCCTAGAAGAGCTGACTGCAATTATGGCTAATTTGAGAGGAAGCATGACAGCAAGGGGGGCAGGTACAAAAGTGCCACCATTGAGCTCCTATAATCAAATAGAAAACTACTGAGTGAATACAGAATACATTAAGGACCTGCACTGTCTCAGCACTGGTTGTCTTCCCTGTAGTGACCAGGGTACCCTGAGGACAGCTGGCTTCTCTGTGGTTTGGTGATTAAATCACAGGCTTGTGTGTTCATGGCTCAGACAGTAAAGAATCTGCCTGCAATGCAGGAGACCCAGGTTTTCTCCCTGGGCTGGGACAATCCCCTGGAGAAGGAAATGGCAACCCACTCCAGGATTTTTGTCTAGAGAATCCATGGACAAAAGGAGTCTGGTGGGTTAGAGTCTGACACAACTGAGCAACTTTCACTTTGCATGTGTTCATTTTTTTTTTCCTACTATTTCATTCAAATATCATGGTTGAATGCCTGCTAACAACCTATATTATTGATGAAGAATTAGGGATAAATTTTCAGACTTCCTAGTTTAAATTCTAATATAGATATAGATATTAGATATATAGATATTATCTATCATCTATATCATCTATCCTGTCTTTCTATCTATCCCTTCTATGTATCTATTATCTATCTATTAATCTGTTATCTATCATTATTTTTATCTATTATTTCTTTCTATCTAACCTATCTATTCCCCTTATACTGAAAAAAAAATATCATTCCTTTTAGGCATATTTTATAGCCAATGTCACAAAAATACTCAGCATACGTAACTAAAATTTTCCCTAGAGACTGAAAATTCTGAGAAATATAATGAGTAGACAATAAACTTCCAAAAGGTTAATGAAATTCAAGGAAAAGTTTCTTTAAAGGTAAAGCAGATAAAAGACCACATTTACCCTCTATTTTATGGATGATAGGATAAAGCTCAATAATATGAGTAATACTGACATATTTCTAAGTCTACGAAAGGCCATTTCACTGGGGAGAGTAGTCAACAAGGTTTATATTGCTCGCAAAGGGCAAATCTACATAAGCTCTCTCAGGGCAGGTGAACAAGAAAAAATTGACAGTTATTATGTCTCCAGACCTTATTTGAAAATAGTGTACTCATTCCTCAAAGGATTAGTGTTTGGTCTTTCATTTAAGCACATATGCATATGTGAAACCATTTAATGAATGGTTAGTACTTTATTTCCAAATTCAAAATTAATATTTTTACTCAGAATAGCTATATATTTTCAATAACTGCCATTTTTCTATTTAACAATCACCCTTTACTATCTGTTGAGAAAGTAGTTTGAAATTTTGTCAGCTATTCTTCAAAATAAATCAACTGAAGATTAAAGAAATGTTATTCAGTTGTTAAGTCATGTCCAACTCTTTGTGACTCCATGGACTGCAGCCTGCTAGGCTTTCCTGTCCCTCACTATCTCCCTGACTTTTCTCAGAAAGATTCTCAAGTCTTACCTTTGGAAAAGTGGCAAAGTCTTAGCTCATAGAATTATTCTACAAGCCTAACTGGTTGGTATATATACTCTTTTTGCACATCCAAATAGATTTTTCTTACAATTAATCATGAATGTGGGTTTCCCTGGTGGCTCAGAGGATAAAGCATCTGCCTGCAATGCAGGAGACCTGGGTTGGATCCCTGGGTTGGGAAAATCCCCTGGAGAAGAAAATGGCAACCCACTCCAGTATTGTTGCCTGGAGAATCCCATGGATGGAGGAGCCTGGTAGGGTACAGTCCACGGGGTCGCAAAGAGTCGGACACGACTGAGCAACTTCACTTTCACTTTATGTGTTCAACGTCATTAGTAATCAGGAAACACAGATACAACCTACAATGTGATTCTACAACCTATGAGAATAGCTAAAAATTTAAATGGTGAAGATTTCAGGTGCTGCCAAAAATGGAACTCTCATCTAATGCTTGTGAGAATCAAAATCAGTACCATCTATTTCAAAAACTGTCATATCTGCTAAATTTTGAATATTACAATGTGATTCTACAACCTATGAGAATAGCTAAAAATTTAAATGGTGAAGATTTCAGGTGCTGCCAAAAATGGAACTCTCATCTAATGCTTGTGAGAATCAAAATCAGTACCATCTATTTCAAAAACTGTCATATCTGCTAAATTTTGAATAGGTGTGTACCCAGTAAAAATTAAACCCTAGAAACATACTTACCTAAACTCACATATACATGCTTCATAATTTATATTCAAGAGTATTCTTATAAGCAGTTTTTTTGGGGTGGTGATAAACTGAGACCATACAAACTTTCTTCACCAGTTGAAGAAATACATATCCTACAATTGAATAATATATTGCAATTAAATGAATGAACTATTATTTTAGCTATAACATAGATAAATCTCACAAATATTAGATACAAAATATGCCAGATACAAAAGAATGTATTTTGCAAGCTTCCATTTACATAAAGTTTAAAAATAAGTCAGATGTTACCAGCAGGGGTAAGTGGGTGATACAGGGTCAGGGAGTGGGAGGTACAAACTATTGGGGATAAGATGGGCTACAAAGGACTTTTCTCTTGTAGTTAAAACCATTAACCAGTGGTTAAGACTCTGCATTTCCAATGCCAGGGACACGTGTTTAATTCCACCTCAGGGAACTAAGATCCCACTTACCATGTGGCCAAAAATTTTTTTAAAAATTACAAAAAAAAAAAAAAAAAAAAGGTAGACTACAAGGATTTATTGTATAACATGGAGAAAATAGCTAGTATTTTGCAATAAGTATAAATAAAGTATAACCTTTAAAGCTGGTATAAAAATTTTAAAAAATAAAATTGACCAATGTTATTAAAAGTTATGACAGTGATTCGTTGTGGGAGGTGTTACTGATTTGGAGGGAGATGAGGCAGTCCTGGTGCTATTTCACTTTTTGATCTAAGTTGTAACTATATCACAGTGATCACTTTTTAATAATTCTCAAGCCACACACACTTCCTGTTTGCAGACTTTTCTGTTTATATAATTTTTAAAAAAAGGTTCATTATAAAAAGTTTTTTGTTTCATTCAGTTAATATCTCCTGGGCATATACTACACCCAAAGATGCACACCCAGTAATGCATCTAGGAGTGGTGTATGTGTGTGCTCAGTCAGTCTGACTCTTTCTGACCCCATGGGCTGTAGCCAGCCAGGTTCCTCTGTCCATGGGATTCTCCAGGCAACAATATTGGAGTGGGCCACCATTTCTGCCTCCAGGGGATCTTCCCCAGCCAGGGATCAAACCCACATCTCTTGCATCCCTGCATTGGCAGGTGGGTTCCTTACCACCACACCACCCAGGAAGCCCCTAGGAGTGGCAAATGATACAAAACAAAATAGCAGATATTTAAACTTGACTGTTTACCAGACACCATTGTAGGCACTGAGCAGACAAAACTCCTTACCCTGGCAAAACTCCTCGCCCTGTTTCTCCCCTAAAGGAGTTTCATTTCTTGTGGAGGAGATACACACTGGACATCAGGGTATTTATGGTGATAATAAGTGCCATGTTGTAGACATACTCAGTTCTATTCAGTACATACCAAGAGATGCGCTCACATCTGGTGACTCAGGGGAAGGTCTTTTTTCAAAGAGAGGAAATTATAGCTGAACTCTGAGGATGCAAGAGAGCCAACAAACTGACGACAGAAAGAACAGTGATGAACAAAATGACAATGCCCACCCGGGGACTTTGCAGAGAGCTGCTCAGGGAGCAGTCTCTGTGTGTGCAGAGAATTGCGCAGCAGGGCCCTGAAGGCTGTGTTGGACATTGCTTTTCTCCCCAAAGAGCAATGGAGCTCCATTAACAAGTTAGTAAACAGCCTATCAAATCTACATTTAAGTGCATCACCTCTACTACAGAAATGCTAATGGATTAGAGTGGTGGTTTGCAAACACTTTTTGAAAAGGGTGAGATTATACATTTGTTGGGCTTTTCTGGGCCACAAAGTCTCTGTCACACCTACCCAACAAAGCTTCTGAAGAAGAAAACACCTGTAACAAACCTGTAAATACATGGATGTGGCTACAGTCCAGTTAGATTTCATTTGTAATTATAGGTAGGTGGGAATTCAGACTGTAGTTTGCCAACTCTGGATGAGAGAAAGAGAGAAGTACAAGGGAATACTTATTAATCTGCCGTGGTGGTCTAGTTAAGAAACAAAGGTAACTTGGTCTAGGGTACTGGTAGGTGGTAATAAGAAGAGAGAAATGCAACCCACATACTAGCTGTGTTTACGAGCTCCCAGTTCACGTAAGATATCTTGCATTCTTATCTTACTATTTGTGAAAATTCCAACACACTTCCCAAGTTTTGGACCATTCTAAGCAACTCACATTAATGTGGTTATTTTCAGCTTTGAGGTTCTACCTACAAGCAAATGTTTTAGTGTAGAGAACATTATCACATAGACAGAGGAGCCTGGCAGGCTATCCATGGGGTCGCAAAGAGTCGACATGGCTGAGTGACTAACACACTAGGTCATTATACTTCCCTGCTCAATGACTTTTTTTTCTAGAGTAACTAAAGTTCAAGTCATCCCCATTTAGTACTTTTTCATGATAATGTCTGCTTACAAATGATTTTTGAATGTGCAAACATCACTGAAATTTGTGGGAAAATAGGTTAGGTGGAATCTGTCTGGCTCAGATTATAAAGAATCTACCTGCAATGCAGGATACCTGGGTTTGATCCCTGGGTCAAGCAGACCCCCCAGAGAAAAGAATGACAACCCATTTCAGTATTCTTGCCTGGAGAGTCCCTTGGACACAGGAGCTTGGTGGACTACAGTCCATGAGGTCACAAAGAGTGGGACATGACTGAGTAACTAACATTTATCATAGGAACTCTAAAATCCCTATGCATAATTTTCTTAATGTATCTATGATCACAATGTCTTATGCACAACATCTAACCTCTCTTAAACTCATTATTATGTTAACAAACCCTTAAAATAATTTTGGTTAACTTTAATTGCATGTTGGAAAACTCAGCAGTGGCCACAGGACTGAAAAAGGTCAGTTTTCATTCCAATCCCAAAGAAGAGAAAGGCCTAAGAATGTTCAAGCTACCACACAATTGCACTCATTTCACATGCTAGCAAGGTAATACATAAAATCCTTCAAGCTAGGCTCCAACAATATATGAACTAAGAACTTCCAGATGTACAAGCTGGATTTAGAAAAGGTAGAGGAAAGTGAAAGTGAAAGTAGCTCAGTTGTGTCCAACTCTTTGCAACCCCATTGACTATATAGTCCATGGAATTCTCCAGGTCAGAATACTGGAGTGGGTAGCCTTTCCCTTCTCCAGGGGATCTTCCTAACCAAGGGATCAAACCCAGGTCTCTGGCATTGCAGGTGGATTCTTTATCAGCTGAGCCATAAGGGAAGCCCAAAGGTAGAGGAACCAGAGATCAAACTGCAACAACTGTTGGATCATAGAAAAAGCAAGGGAATTAAAAAAAAAAAAAAAATCTAATTCTGCTTCATTGACTACACCAAAGCCTTTGAAGTTAAGTCACTTCAGTTGTGTCCGACTCTGTGTGACCCCATAGACAGCATCCCACCAGGCTCCTCCATCCACAGGATTCTCCAGGCAAGAACACTGGAGTGGGTTGCCATGTCCTTCTCCAATTTGACTGTGTGGATCACCACAAACTGTGGAAAATTTGCACCCTTATTCAAGGTAATATTGGAAGTTTCAGGCAGTGCAATTAGGTAAGAACAAATATTAAAAGGTATTCAAATTAGAAGAGAAGTAATGCTGTCACTATTTACAGATGATATGATTAAATAGAGAAAACCCTGAAGACTCCACAAAAAGCTGCATTCATTAAAATAATGAATACAGTAAATTTAAAGGACACAAAATCAATGTACAAAAATCTGTTGCCTTTCAATACATTAACAATGAGCTAGACAAAAAAAGAAAATAAGATAGCAATCACAATTNCCCTTATTCAAGGTAATATTGGAAGTTTCAGGCAGTGCAATTAGATAAGAACAAATATTAAAAGGTATTCAAATTAGAAGAGAAGTAATGCTGTCACTATTTACAGATGATATGATTAAATAGAGAAAACCCTGAAGACTCCACAAAAAGCTGCATTCATTAAAATAATGAATACAGTAAATTTAAAGGACACAAAATCAATGTACAAAAATCTGTTGCCTTTCAATACATTAACAATGAGCTAGACAAAAAAAGAAAATAAGATAGCAATCACAATTACAATAGCAAAAAAAGAATAAAATACCTAGAAATAAATTTAACCAAGGAGGTGAAAGACTTGTACACTTAAAACTATAACTTGTTAAAAAAAATTGAAGAAATATAATAAATGGAAAGATAATTATTGCTCATGAATTAAAAGAATTGACATGGTTAAAATGTCCATATACCTAAATCCCTTTTGGCTGTGTGGCCTCCTCACCTGTGGAAAAAGCAGTTATGCACTTATGAATTAATAACTAAAGTCTACACATAAGGATGTTACTTCTAACATCCTTGCTGAACACAGACATGGCAAAAAAATCATAAGAGACTCATGAACTGCACTCTGTTTTATCTCTTCTTCTTTATTATCTTTCTTAAGTCATGATATAATTATTCTAAGGTCATTCTTAGATTATTCCAGCCTGTAGTCACTGCCAGCAATCTCAGCAACTGCTGGATGGTGTCATTTATTTGTAGGCACTCTGGTGTCTGCCATCTGGAATGTGGCTCAGAAGTAAAGAATCTGCCTGCATACAGGAGACCTGGGCTTGAAAGATCCCCTGGAGAAGGAAATGGCAATTCACTCCAGTGTTCTTGTCTGGAGAACTCCATGGACAGAGAAGCCTAGCAGGCTATGGTCCATGGGGTCATAAAGAGTTGGACATGACTGAGCAACTAATCTTTACTTTTTTATGTATTAATAATTATAGCGAAAGAAATTTCCATTTGGAAATTACCTACATGGACAAATGACCTTAAATCAACCTATGACTTTGTTGTGTTCATATCTCTATTAAAAAGAAGAGATAAATATATTATATCAATATATTAATTATATTCTATTAATCGAAATATATTCTATTATTAATCACAACTCTGATTTTGAAATCAACACCCTTCATAAGGTTATGGGCCAATACTATCTGGAAAAGAGTAGCAGAAATTCAAGTATGTAACCCAGCAAACATAAGGCCTTGGTTCTCACCTGGTGTCACAAAAGTTCCCATGAACTATTTTTCTGGGTCCCCATTTATCTCTACCTGATACTGTTTTCTTTGTGACTAGGATCTGGTTCTGTTTGCCTTAGACAAACAACTCAGACTTGTCTGTGGTTTTTGTTTTTGCTTTTTTTTTTAATATGGACCATTTTAAAAGTCTTTATTGGATTAGTTACAATATTGTTTCTGCTTTCTGTTTTGATTTTTCAGCCATGAAGCATGCGGGATCCTAGTTTCCCAACCAGGGATTGAACTTGCTCTTCCTGTGTTGGAAGGTGAAGTCTTAACCTCTGGACTACCCAGGAAGGCCCAAAAACCTTATGTTTTTTGATTGGTGAATTCAATCCATTTATGCTTAGGGCCGTTATTTACACATTAGGACTTATACTGCCATTTTACCTTTTACTTTCTTATTGCTCTCTGTCACCATTTTTATTTATTCTTCCTTGTGCTTCTGTGTGCCATTTTGCTTTGGTGGCTGTTATGTTTTTCTCAATTTCCTCTTTTTTTTTTTTTTTAATGTTTTGTGTCATTGCTTTAGATTTATGCTGTGTGGTTACCATGCTGCTGCTGCTGCTGCTAAGTCGCTTCAGTCGTGTCCGACTCTGTGCGACCCCATAGACGACAGCCCACCAGGCTCCGCCGTCCCTGGGATTCTCCAGGCAAGAACACTGGAGTGGGTTGCCATTTCCTTCTCCAGTGGTTACCATGAGGCTTATATAAAATATCTCATAGATAAAATTCTCCTTTTTATGCTGAGATTAATCTTATCTTCCCTGACATATATGGATCCCATCATTATCCTCTTTCTCTATTGTGGTGTTGTCGCAAATTATTCCTTTTTATGTTGCAGTTTTTTTAAAACCAAACTGAAGTAGCTATAGTTATATTTTTTCTGCTTTTCCCCCTCCTAGTTATGCTATGAAAGTAAAAGTGTTAGTTTCTCAATTGTATCTGGCTCTTTGTGACCTCATGGACCATAGCCTTCCTTCCCCTGTCCATGGCATTCTCTAGGCAAGAATACTGGAGTGGGTAGCCATTCCTTTCTCCAGGGGACCTTCCCAACCCAGGGACTGAACCTAGGTCTCCTGCATTGCAGGCAGATTCTTTACTGTCTGAGTCACCACAGAAGTCCTGCGATAATAGTGTTTTAAAACTTATTCAGATACATAGAAAATTGCAACTCTTTATCATCTTATTCAAAGTTTTACTTACTTTTGTTTCTGATAGAAGAACTCCTTTTAATATCTTTAGCTAGGTAGGTCTAATGTTGATAAACTTCTTTAGCCTCTCTCTCTCTCTCTCTTTTTTTTTTTTTGCCTAGCGAAGTCTTTATTTCTCCTTCATAACTGAGTAATAACTTTGTTGGTTGGAGTATGTTTGACTTACAGTTTTTATCATTCAGTATTTTGAGAATGTTACCCCATTCTCTCTCTTGGACTGTAGAGTTTCTGCTGAGAAATCTCCTGATAAGAGGCATTCCTTTGTAGGTTACCATTTTCCCTGTTTTTAAAAATCTTTGTTATTAAGTTTTGATAGTTTTAACATCATAATCTCAGCAAATGTCTTTTTGCATTCAGTTCATTTCAGTTCGGTCAGTTCAGTTCAGCCGCTCAGTCATGTCCAACTCCTTGCAACTCTGTGAACCAGAGCACATCGGGTCCACCTGTCCATTACCAACTCCTGGAGCTTACTCAAACTCATGTCCATTGAGATGATGATGCCATCCAACTATCTCATCCTCTGTTGTCCCCTTCTCCTCCTGCCTTCAATCTTTCCCAGCATCAGGGTCTTTTGAAATGATTCAACCCTTCTCATTAGGTGGCCAAAGTATTGGAGTTTCCACTTCAACATCAGCCCTTTCAATGAATACCCAGGACTGATCTCCTTTAGCATAGACTGGTTAGATCTCCTTGCAGTGCAAGGGACTCTCAAGAATCTTCTCCAACACCACAGTTCAAAAGCATCAATTCTTCGGTGCTCAGCTTTCTTCACAGTCCAACTCTCACATCCATACATGACTACTGGAAAAACCATAGCTTTGACTAGATGGACCTTTGTTGGCAAAGTAATGTCTCTGCTTTTTAATATGCTGTCTAGGTTGATCTTTTTGTATTGAGGTAATTAAAGTGGCCTCTCAGCCTCATGGACCCATATGTGTCTGTTTCCTTCCTAAGTTTGGGAAGTTCTCACTGGTTACTTCTCTAAATAAACTTTCTACTCCTTTCTGTCTATTTCCCTCTGGGACCCCCATTTCTATAATGCTGCTGATCCTAGAAGAGACAGACAGCTGTCATAGATTGTCCACATTTTGAAAACTATCTTATTTCTCATTCCTCTTGTCCTTGTATCATTTCTAGGTTTCTATCAAGAACTCATTAATGCTCTCTTCCATGTGGTCTGCTCTATTTCCAGTGCTCTCTAATGCCTTCTTCATCTCATTTATTTAGTTCTTCAGCTCTGCGACAGATTATTTTTGAGTTTCAATCTCTTTGATGAAATACTCCTTCTATTCATTAATTTTTTTCCTGAGCTCACTGATATACCCTTGTGAGTTTTCTTACAGATCACTGAGTTTCTTCAGGATAGCTACTTTGAATTCTCTATCAGTATTTAGACCACAATATTCTGTGACTTTCAGTTTGGCTATTTAAGAACCATTATTATCTTTTTTGCACCCTAGTCTTACTATGGTTCTTCATTTCTATATATTTGACTGAAGGTGTACTTGAAGTAGATGAAGTAGCTAACACCTTTCTGAAAAGTGAAGTGAAAGTGTTAGCCACTCTTTGAAATCCCATGGACTTTAACTCACTAGGGTTCTCTGTCCATGGAATTCTCCAGGCAAGAATACTGGAGTGGGTTGCCATTCCCTTCTCCAGAGGATCTTCCTGACCCAGGGATCAAACCTGTGTCCCCTGCATTGCAGGCAGTTTCTTTACCATCTGAACCACCAGGGAAGCCCCAACTCCTTTCTAGTTGATTTTAAGGATTCAACAGATTACAGTGTGTGCTTAGTCATTCAGTCATGTTCAATTCTTTGGACGCCATAGACTGTAGCCCACCAGGCTCCTCTGTCCATGGGAATTCTTCAGGCAAGAAAACTGGAGTGGGTTTCCATACCCTTCTCCAGGGGATCTTCCCAACCCAGGGATAGAACCTAGGTCTCCTGCATTGCAGGCAGATTCTGTACCCACTGAACTGTGGGGGAAGCCCTCTGTTGCCTGACCTGTCCCTGATTATACTTGGGCATTGGCACGTCCCACACTCCACTCTGCCTGTCAGAGCTGTCACTGTACCGTGTTATTGCATCTTTGCCTTTGGGGTTGCTGCTGCCTCGCTGCAGCCAGTGTCACTAGGATTGTTGCCCACAGCACAAGGATGGTGGGTCTTTGGCAGGGCCTGGGATCCTCCTCCTCTTTACAAGCTCCAAACCACAGGGGAAGGGAAAGGGGTGGGGGCAGCCAGGGTCGCTTGGGCACCTATGTTATGTACAGGGCTGTCCATATAAGTCTGTGGGCTCTGTTGCTGCAGGTGGGGAGATGGGGGTTGGAGTCATAGGCAGCTCTGCACTGAAGGGCCGGGGTCCCTGGTGCCTCTGCTTCTACTCCCCATGGCTATGGGTGCTGCTGTGACAAGGAGGTCAGGGTCATGGGTGTCACCTCCCCAGGTTCCCTGGGCTGGGGACTCAGCTCCCACACCCAGAGGACAGGGATCACAAGCACTGCCTCAATGCTTTCCCTGGTCCCACCTCCCCAGTCAGACCCATGTACAGATGTGTGGAATTCTCCAGCATCCTGGTGGGCTGACCAGAGGCATCTTTGTTACCGTGAGGATGCTTTATGATTGTAGATTTAAGGGGAGTGTCAAGGAAAGCACCTCACTCTGCCACACTACTGACATCACTCAGGGCCATAGGTTTATAAAAGGAAATACATTAATCCATCTGAAAACTGAAGGAGAAGCAGACAAACCCTACAAAAGGTGGAAGCTAGACAGTCTCTATCTGAAAGTGTCACAGTATCCTCAAGGCTTTGGTTTTCAACAATGTGGCAGTTGTATAGCTTTTTGTGGAGAAAGGCAAACCGTCTTGCACTGTTGATGGGAATGTAAATCAATATAGCCACTATGCAGAAGAGTATGGAGGTTTCTTAAAAAAACTAAAATAGAAGTACTATATGACCCAGCAATACCACTGAGCATATACCCTGAGAAAACCATCATTCAAAAACACACATGTAGCCCAGTGTTCACTACAGCACTATTTAGAACAGAAGGACATGGAAACAACCTGGATGACCATCAACAGATGAATGGATAAAGAAGACACAGTACAATTATACAATGGAATACTATTCAATCATAAAAAATGAATGGAACTGGGTCATTTGTAGAGACATGAATAATCTAGAGCTTGTCATTCAGAGTTAAGTATGTCATAAAGAGGAAAACAAATATTCTATATCAATGCATATGTGGGGAAAATATATGTTAAAACATATGGGGGATCTAGAATAGTGGCATAGGTGATATCTTTTGCAAAACTGAAATAGAGACACAGATTTGGAGAGCAAATTTATGGACACCAAGGGGAGAAAGTGGTGGGTGGGACGAATTGGGAAATTGGGATTGACATATACACACTATTGATACTACGTATAAAGTAGGTAATTAATGAGAAGCTACTGTATAGCACAGGGAACTCTATTCAGTGCTCTGTGGTGACCTAAATAGAAAGGAAATTCAAACAAGAGAGCACAAATGTATGCATACAGCTGATTCAGTTTGCTGTACAGCAGAAAAAAACACAACATTGTGAAGCAACTATACTACAACAAAAATTAATTTTAAAAAAGAATTAGATTCTAAAAGGTGACACATATCCCCAGATAACTTCACCTGTCTTTTTAAAGTTCACCCAAAGTCAAGTTAAAATAGTAACAAATTTTCTACCATAATAAGCATTTTCATGGAGAAATTTAGCTAGTATCTATCTGAAATCATGTGGTGACGGCATTAGCTTGTTAGCTGCCAAAACAAAGTACCACATCTACGTGCCTGAGACAACAGAAATTCATTGTCTGATCATTCTGCAGACTGGAAATCTGAGATCAAAAAAACACTCAAAACAATATCTCATCTGCTGCTGCTGCTAAGTCACTTCAGTCATGTTGGACTCTGTGCGACCCCATAGACGGCAGCCCACCATGCTCCCCTGTCCCTGGGATTCTTCAGGCACAAACACTGGAGTGGGTTGCCATTTCCTTCTCCAATGCATGAAAGTGAAAAGTGAAAGTGAAGTCACTCAGTCATGCCCGACTCTTCTTGACCCCATGGACTGCAGCCCACCAGGTTCCTTCATCCATGGGATTTTCTAGGCAAGAGTACTGGAGTGGGGTGCCATTGCCTTCTCCATATCTCATCTAGTGTGCACTTAATTGTACAATTTTCATTCATAAGACAAGTCTCTCCCTATGTAATAATTTTCTATTTCTTATGTAGTCAACTTAGTAGCATAAAACAACTCAAACTTCATATAGTTCTATAAGTTAGCAGTCTGACAGTGGTTTCACCAAGCTAAAAACTCAAGACTAGGAACCAACTGGGAGACGTTCAGTGCCAGAGGCTCCGATGAAGAACGTCTCCTTATCTTTCCCAGCTGGCAGAGCTGCCCACCCTTCTCAGCAATGGTCCCCTTCTATCATCATCGGTGTGATCAGCGCTGCATCTCTGACTGTTCTTCTTCTGTTGTGTCTCCTTCTGAATCTTTTCTGACTGTCTTTCCTACTTTAAGGATTCTCGGAAATAAACTAAGCCCACCTGGATCATTCAAGCTAATCTCCAAATATTAAGCTAAGTTATGGGCTTCCCTTGTGGCTCATCTGGTAAAGAATCTCTCCACAATGCGGGAGACCAGGGTTTGATCCCTGGATTGGGAAGATCCCCTAGAGAAGGGAAATGATACCCAGTCCAGTATTCTGGCCTGGAGAATTCCATGGACTGTATAGGCGATGGAGTCACAGAGAGTCGGACATGACTGACTTTCACTAAGGTCAGTTATAAGCAACTTTATTCTAGCAGTGACCTTAATTGCCCTTGGATTAGGACATTCACATTCTTGGGGGGCATTATTCTCCCCACCATCCCCTATTAGACTTACAGGGGAGGTATTAAAGAACAGGAAGGGACATGTTTGCTGAAGGGTCCAGTGTTTGTGTTTAAAGGCTGGAGATAGAGAGTCTGTGGATTATTGGAGTATTTACCACTGGTGTTACAAGTTTACTCTGAGAAAGAAGTTGAGCAAAATTTAGAGGATTTAAATTTACACACATCACAGCATCTACCAATCTCTGTGATTCTCCATATGACAAACATTTTTACCCAGCAAATGCAAAATGGAAGCAAACTAGAGAACCAAAGGAGGTGAAAAGAAATGGCCTGGTTCCCAGAAGGGCACCCAAAAAGTGGAAACCAAAAATTAAATCCAGAAACAAAACTGAGAATAAATGACTGAGGAACTCAAAGCAAAGGCTGCTAATTGACCACTCAGAAGGCATCTCCACACTTGGCAGCAAAAAGTAAAAACCTCATCTTGGAGCCTCTGGGAAATCTGAAGAAATTAAAAAAGACCTTATGCATAAGAACAGATGAAGCCATCTGAACGTTTGCTACAGCAAGAATCAGCTACCATAATGGACTCAGGTGAGAGAATGGAAAAGTGTTATAATGAGAAGAAAAAAAAAAAGTGAAAGTGAAAGTCGCTTATTTTTGTCCTACTCTTTGCGACCCCAAAGACTGTAGCCCACTAGGCTCCTCTGTCCATGAGATTCTCCAGGCAAGAATACTGGAGTGGGTAGCCATTCCCTTTTCCAGGGAATCTTCCCAATCCAGGGATCAAACTTAGGTCTCCTGCATTGCAGACAGATTCTTTACCACCTCAGCTCCCAAGGAAGTCCTACAGTGAGAAGAAAAGGATCATCAAACACGTTTTGAGTGGAAGTTGCTGGCAGTGAAGATGGAGGTGGATTAATTTAAGAGGGGCATCATAGCATGTGATTGATTTGGGGAGCCTGTTCGCATATATTTGGCTTTCTCTGGCTGTTTTTTATAAGTGGGGACAAATACTAGGGAGGCAGGCAGTTACTTATTAAGTCTTAACTGTCTAGAAACACAGCTATAGTCACAGAATCAGATTTCATAAAATTATGGTCACCATCCAAGCCTCATTTAATTTTGACCCTTGGCAAACAGACTCCTAAATGGGATCTAAAGAGAATCAACATCCATACCCCACTCGTACCTTTCACATGGCACTATTTTCTGCAGTTCCTCTGGAGTCAGAGTCATTTGGGAGCTTCCCCCAGCCCTTCCTATCATGCTGATGTTCTTTATTCTGACTCCAGTCCAAATACTCACTTGTATTACAAAATCTCTTTCAATCCTCTTAAGCCCACAGAGGGCAACTCTCAGAAAGCTCTCCAAAGATTATCTCTTACTGCTGATTTTGATAAATCGGATGGAGTATCTATCAAATCTTCTAAGTGTAGTCAATGGATGTGGGAGCAAGTTTCAGCAAATAGCTCCAACCAGTATTTCTATCTCCCTGTTTCTCTGCATTTTTTTCCTTTAAAAAATAAAAAAAATCTGACCATCTTTCTTATGTGACTTATACATTGAGTCATGAGTTTAATTAGCCCCCCCGCTAAACAACAATGCCATCCCGCCTCAAATTGAGCACAATACAGCCAATCTTTAATCCTGAGTAAATCTCCACTTGCCAGTAAATTCATCTGGTTTAGCCTTAGATTTCACATCTGATATTCTCTCTAGTATACCCCAATACCTGGTATTGGGATTATATCCCATAACTCCCCAAGTACAGAGGCTATCTCTTTTTAAAGAAGGCCTTGCACAACTCTGTCTAGATGCTCTAAATATCTACATTTTCTCAGGAGTCTGAAATAGAAAATGATGTGTGTGGGGGATGGGACTTGAGGGGAAATGGTGCAGGTGCCCTGGGCATCATGACTGAGAAGCTTCCGTGCAGATAACAGATGATTCAGACTAGAGAGGGGCAGGACTGCCTCTGCCAGCAGAATAATTTGAGGGGAATTTGGAGAGTCCAGTTCTACACATTATTTATGTCTGCTCAAGAGTCCCAGTACCATTTCTCTACACCTTACTCCTTTCTCACCAGTACTCCCATCTCACCCTAAGTGGCTTTAGTGGCATTTTGCAAGTTAATCATCATGTCCGAGGCTTGGTCTCAATCCCCAAGTTATCTCTGCCTATGGAGATGTCACTGGTCCTTTGCTTTAACCTTGATTCTTGTATATTTATCCCTCTTTTTCTCTAGGAAGTGTCTAGGGCTAAAGCCAGAAGCACAGTGATTACATGACCTTTGCCACCATTGCTACTGCCACGGCAGCCATGCCAGAGCAGCACACACCATGCTACCTGTAATAACTTCACAAAACTTGGCGCCACCTGAGTTTATGGAGCGGCCTCATCTCCTCAGGAAATAGGCTCTCTTGTGCTTCTCTAATACATGAGCAGCCTAACCGGGTAAGCCTGCTCTGATGGTCTGTCTTGGATGCCAACTTGATACCAATAAAAGTATCAGTAGATGTCCCAACAGAAACAGGGGTAGTCTCACATCAGAGTCATCAAAGTGGACTTACTAGAGGAATAGAGCAAATGTGTGGGGAAGATTTAGGTAAAACACAGGCTGAAATTTCACCTCCCAGGACTTGTAAAACAGAGTTGTTACTGTCCATACACCTGAAGACCTGAGGGGGACAAACAGTCCTTGACATGCGGGAGAGAGATTCTTGGAGAAAGCTAGGAGCAGAGACCTAGTGAGATGGAGGAGCATGCAGGCAGGAGGCACAAAGGACCAGAGGCAGCTGCACAGACAGGCAGAGGGGAGAGCAAAGGAAAAGCATTTTCCTCCCTCTCCCTAAGGGTTTCCAACTGTCAAATGGAAGCTAAGAGGAAGAAGAAAAGTCAGTCCACTGAGGTAGTCTATACAAGCCAACTTTCTGGCTCTCAGAGCACACTGAGAACAGTGGAAATGGATCAAGTTGGAAGATACTCTGAAGAAAGGGTTTATATCCACATAACAGGTAGAATTTCTGGAAATGCCAAACAATATTTTCATTAAATTAAAAGGCATTTATTTACACCACCACATCTAGCTTCAAATGTGACTATGGATTGTATACTCTTTCAGCTACCTGGCACAGTGAGCCCTTAAATGTCTGAGGACTCCGTTTCTTGATGCCTCTGCCTCTGGCCGGGCATATGGGGCTGGGGTGGAGGATGTGGTCAGTGTGGGGAGGACGCCTGGGCTGCACGAGAAGGGGGGTGAGGCAACAGGAGGTGGCGGGTCCTCCAGGGCACAGGTTAGCATACTGAGAGGACAACTGAAGCTTAGGAGGTTTGCAGCTCTGATGGGGCCAAGCTGAAGATGTGTTTGGGGTGAGGAGGCAGGAGTTGAGGAGCTGAGGAGGTTGCTGGGACTTAGAGGGCAGCTTGGTTACAGAAGGAGGCGTGAGCGTTCAACTGCATACGGTGGAGGTAATGAAATACGAGTTTCCTGCCACAACAGAAGGGGCAAGTTGAGGGCACATTCTGTCAAGCCTGACTGCAATTGGAGGTATTTGTGTAAACTCATAGTTGTAAATAGCTAGACGAATAGAATAGTAGATAGACAGATATAGGTATGAATATGTATGCTGGTGAAAATCTTTGCACATGATTACGTATGAATGTAAGGAAGTCTGGGAAAATATGTACTTACTTTATCAACTATAGTAGAGGGAAAAAAAAAGCTAGAAATGGTTTGAAGCATGTGGAGCAAGAAAAAGTATGCCTTCCATAATTTGATCTAAATTGAGAAAGGGCAAAGATTTTCTTTATAAGACTTCTCTTTGGAAAGAGATTGGTATAATCTTATTGAGGAAGGAAACCATGCACCATATATAATCGAATGTACAGTTTAAAAAAAATGAAGTTTAAAAAAATTATACCTGGAGAAAATCATAGTTTGAAAAGATACATGCACCCCAGTGTTCACTACGGTATGATTTACAGCAGCCAAGACATGGAAGCAACTTAAATGTCCATTGACAGAAGAATGGATAAAGAAGATGAGGTGCATATATACAATGGGATATTCAGTTCAGTTCAGTTCAGTCTCTGAGACATATCCGACTCTTTGTGACCCCATGAATCGCAGCATGCCAGGCCTCCCTATCCATCACCAACTCCTGGAGTTGACTCAGACTCACATCCATCGAGTCAGTGATGCCATCCAGCCATCTCATCCTCGGTCATCCCCTTCTCCTCCTGCCCCCGATCCCTCCCAGCATCAAAGTCTTTTCCAGTGAGGCAACCCTTCGCATGACGTGGCCAAAGTACTGGAGTTTCATCTTTAGCATCATTCCTTCCAAAGAAATCCCAGGGATGATCTCCTTAAGAATGGACTGGTTGGATCTCCTTNGACTCTTGAGAAATCTGTATGCAGGTCAGGAAGCAACAGTTAGAACTGGACATGGAACAACAGACTGGTTCCAAATAGGAAAAGGAGTACGTCAAGGTTGTATATTGTCACCCTGCTTATATAACTTCTATGCAGAGTACATCATGAGAAATGCTGGGCTGGAGGAAGCACAAGCTGTAATCAAGAAAGCCGGGAGAAATATCAATAACCTCACATATGCAGATGACAGCACCCTTATGGCAGAAAGTGAAGAGGAACTAAAAAGCCTCTTGATGAAAGTGAAAGAGGAGAGTGAAAAAGTTGGCTTGAAGCTCAACATTCAGAAAACGAAGATCATGGCATCCGGTCCCATCACTTCATGGGAAATAGATGGGGAAACAGTGGAAGCAGTGTCAGACTTTATTTTTTTGGGCTCCAAAATCACTGCAGATGGTGACTGAAGCCATGAAATTAAAAGACGCTTACTCCTTGGAAGAAAAGTTATGACCAAACTAGATAGCATATTCAAAAGCATGGACATTACTTTGCCAACTAAGGTCTGTCTAGTCAAGGCTATGGTTTTTCCTGCGGTCATATACGGATGTGAGAACTCAGCCATAAAAAGAACAAAATAATGCTTTTTGCAACGACATGGATGAATCTAGAGACTCATACTGAGTTAAAGTAAATCAGACAGAGAAAGACATATGATATAGTATCACTTATATGCAGAATCTAAAACAATGGTACAAGTGAACTTATGTACAAAACTGGAATAGTCATGGATGTAGAAAACAAACTTATGGTTACCAAGGTAGAAATGGCATGAGGGACAGATTGGGAGGTTGGGATTAACACATCCACACTACTATACATAAAATAGCTAATTTATAGAGATCTGCTTGTATATAGCACGTAGAACTCTATGTAATACTCTGTTATTACCTATCTGGGAAAAGAACCTAAAAAAGAGTGAATATATATATATATATATATAAACTGATTCACTATGCTGTACAGCAGAAACACAAAACTGTAAATCAACTATACTCCAATAAAAACTAATTTAAAAAAATGAAGCCCAAGCAAGTTTGGTAATTTTCCAAACTTAAAGGTGTCACACACCTTTAAGCTACAGAGCTAGAAGAAGTCTTACCAAAAACAGTATCAAGACTTTACAATCTTAATACCACAAAGGGCTGAATCTGTACTTCTAAGATGACATTTTTGCCTTTCTCAAAGATGGAAAAATAATTTTTTATTTGAATTTTCAAGCTTTCCTTTATGCATTTAAATAATCAAATAGCATGTAAGACTTCGAGTCTATCATACTTTAGTCTTCCTGATATAAAGGATCCTAGAACTATGTCAGTGATTAGTTTTCACAGTGGATGCTGCTGGCATGTGCATGCCACTTCCTGTGAGAAAAGTATACTGCTTCCACTGACCATATGTTTCTTTCTTTTATTTCCCCCACTAGGCTCCATCATGAACAGCTCTTGGTGTCTGAGATTTTCCAGTGAGTCCCATTAGATCTGGGCTGGCACCAGGGCACAGTGCTCTGGAAGGTAATACCCCCACTGACCTGAAGGTATGATCACTTTGTTTAATGTATCTTAATGTGGCGATTAATAATTTCTCAAAATATGTTCTATTTTTTTCTCTTATTTTGCAAGTGTTCTGGCAGGGCCATAAATACACATTTAATTGTAGAATGTCAGTTTTGTTTAGAGTGCCACTTGGCTGCCTGCCTGGCCCCATAGAAATGAGATCAAAACCCCTTCTATAGATATAAACCTTGGATCTTGAACTGAATTTCACTACTAGGAGAAACTACATTTATTACTTTTTTTTTGCAACAGAGCAGGTTTAATAGCCAGTGGTCAGTCCACTCAGCAGTATAGATATGGTCACAGTCAAACTACAGAGGAGAAAGAGGATATTGGATTTTGACTTAAATATTCCCAGAAGGGTGGTTCACATACTCTTGTCTAAAAAGGGATTACCTATAAATGCTTCAATTTCTGTTGTAGTCGGTGGTGCAGCTCCAATCAGCAGAAAGGTGGCTGCAGAAGAGAAACATGGAGCTGCACTGACAGCCTGATGCTCACTTGGCATCAGACTAACCGTGTTGAGTTGTCACAGGGGACATGGCTCACGACAGAGAGTTATGTGCCCTCTCTCTCCTAGGCTGTGAGTTAAACTACCTGCCCAGGACCCACTGGATGGTAGAACATCATTTAAAATAAACATTTATTAGTCCATAATAGAAGATCTGCCATGCTATTATATATAGAATGTATATAATATGTATATTATATGCATGCATGAGTGTGTGAAGTCACTTCAGTTATATCTGATTGTGCAACCCATGGGCTGTAGCCTGCTGGGCTCCTCTGTCCATAGGATTCTCCAGTCAATCCCATACTATTCTTGCCTTTAACTAAATTTTCCAGTTTTCAAAATCAACAACCATCAATCAATGGTTAAAATTCAAGTAAAGATTTTCTATGTATATGGAAGAACACTTGAACTTACAGAAGTTTGCTCCATTATGTACACAGAGTACACATATAATGCATTCAATGTTTTAATCACAACTGTGCACATTTTAGAATCCAATTTATTAATTTGCTCTTACTATTAGTATTGGTGCTTCCCAGGTGGTGCTAGTGGTAAAAAAAAAAAAAAAAAAAAAAGACACGACTGAGTGACTGAACTGAACTGAACTGGACTGTTTAGTTGTGTATTACCCAGATTTATATTTGTAATATAAAAAGGATTAACCTAAGAAAATAGTCATACTTGTATTTTATTTTCAAAATTATAAATGCTGTTACTTTTATCCATGTGAATTATAGTAAAATATATTCAGTTATAAATATAATCAATGTTACCCACTGCTGTTAATTGTCTTGATATTAAATTGAATAATATTTAGTGAATATTTTGCATAAGTTGTAAAAAGTCTCAAATTATATATTATTTTTATTTCCATAAATTATCATAATTCTGAATGAAATTTATTAACAAAGTGTTAATTCATTTCTGGTCTCATTTTAATTTATAAAGGTTGCAAATTATACTATCATTAATGTACAAATTTCTGTATCTTGAGTAGCGGCAAATTCATTAACCTGTCTGCAATTCTGCTTTTGGATGATTGATTAAAATGCCACACAACTCAGCATTTGAATCAGTTCTAATGAAGTGGGTGAAACTGGAACCTATTATACAGACTGAAATAAGTCAGAAAGAAAAATACCAATATAGTATATTAACACATATATATGGAATTTAGAAAGATGGTAATGATGACCCTATATGCAAGACAGCAAAAGAGGCACAGATATAAAGTTGATTGATTAAAATGCCACACAACTCAGCATTTGAATCAGTTCTAATGAAGTGGGTGAAACTGGAACCTATTATACAGACTGAAATAAGTCAGAAAGAAAAATACCAATATAGTATATTAACACATATATATGGAATTTAGAAAGATGGTAACGATGACCCTATATGCAAGACAGCAAAAGAGGCACAGATATAAAGAACAGACTTTTTGACTCTGTGGGAGAAGGTGAGGGTGGGATGATTTGAGAGACTAGCATTGAAACATGTATATTATCATATGTGAAATAGATCACCAGTTCAAGTTCGATGCATGAAACAGGGCACTCAAAGCCACTGCACTGGGATGACCCAGAGGGATGGGGTGGGGAGGGAGGTGTGGGGGGGTTCAGGATGGGGGACACATGTACACCCATGGCTGATTCATGTCAATGTATGGCAAAAAACACCACAATATTTAAAGCAATTAGCCTCCAATCAGAGTAAATAAATTAATTTTAAAAATGCCACACAACCACATCTCTGAGTGTCTTTCAAAAATATTTTGTAAAAGCATATATTATAAAATTTTAACTATGAAGCCTTCTATATATATGTATGTGTTCCAGTACGTTAACACATATTGTATATGCATATACACATGTGTAGGCATGTGTAATAAAAACAGATATATTAATATTTGTTAACTAGGAATGTTTTACTTCCAAATCCTTAGACTAAAAAAATATAGTTTTTCTAAGAGGTATCAAGTAACATCAAAAGCATTTTGATATCTTTGCCGATACTAAAGAAAATCAAGTTCCATATTATCTGTACAATTTTCTATTAAAATGGATTAGGGAAAGTCAGAAATCAGACAAAAGAATGCATTTATACATGATGACTAGGCTTTCCACATTTGCATCCTGTGTCAATACCACCTAGAGTTGGGAAGGCCACGTGTGCATTCTGAAGTGCCAGGAAGAGGAACGAGTCAAAGATGGGAAACAAGAGAGAGGCACAGGGTTTGGAGCTTGAGAGAAAGAAGTCGAATGTGATGAAAGTGTAGGTAGCACCGTCAGAAAGAGTACAGCAGGGACATCTGAGATGATGGTGTCAAAGGTGTGACTTCGGCAATTTCAAAAGAGAGAATGTAAAGAGCTGTGCCCAACACATCTCAGGTGCCTCATCAGGCAAGGCCGGGGAGGGGTAGTCAAACAGCCCATATAATGAAGTCCTGAGAGATGGATCCTTGGAAAGAGAAGCAGAAGGACTGGACGGTGCAGGAAGATGCTAAGGAACAGAAGGAACTTAGAGAAGCGATGTTTCTGTTTCACCTCTAAGATCAGGACCTCTCTATTAAAAATACTTCTTAAAGTAAGATCACACTGTGTATCTTTGATGATTTTGAGACTAGAGGCCATAATTGAGAAATTAAAAAATCATCAAGGACATTTCCTATCAATTTTCAGCTTGAGGACCTCAGCTTTTTGCCAAAGCTGACTTTTCTCTTTTTTTTTTTTCAGGTAGGATAAAATGACAAAACAAGTCAATGACTTTAAAAAATAGTTTCTATTATGTATTATTGTCTCACATTTAAAGATGATTTCTGTTACAGTTGGAGTTTGGGAGCTGGTGGGTGACTCAGGTTCTCTGCAGACTTTTTCCCCAAAGACTTATCACCCTAGGATCAGTCATGTCTTACACTCCTTCCCTCTAATTCTAGTGTTTTTTTTTTTTTTTTGCACAAATGTCTCTCTCCTTCTATTAAGGTTCATCATGCCTCACTTGCTGAGACTTCCTCTCCTTTATCCAGGGATCCAGAGGAGAAAAATATTTCCATTCTTTACACATTTCATTACATAAGTCTTAGACATTTCTTACACAACTGTGGTTGGGAAACATACGAATCCAGCTCTATCAATTCAGTATTTTCCTCTGTAATATTCCTAACACAAATGTATACATACTAGAAAAACTCAAGTAGGTACTATCTCTTGGTAGCTCTAATATCTATAAATTACCTCCATTATCTTTTGTACCTACTGTTCTTCAGCTGGTCTTAAATCTTCACCTTTGGCTGAAAACAGTAAAAGATATGGAACATAATATTGAGAACAATTCACAGTTCCTGCCTTCAAAAAGCTTAAAATTTAGAAGAAGCAGGCATAATACGAAGCACTCAGACAAACAAAACAAAACCTGTAATCCAGATATCAGCTGAAGTCTCACTTGTTTTCCATTTATGACCGCTTTCCTATCAAATATGTAGCTAATCAGAAATGATTGCATATAGCTAGATATTATGTTTTTCACAATACAGTGGATCATAAGCTGTCCACAAATGTACCTGGATTTCATACATTAATTGTAGCATTAGCACATCTTTTGTGTGTATGTTAAAAATAGAGTGTTCTGTTTATATTTTAACTTTTGGAAATTTTGAAATAATTGCAAGCAATACAGCCAATTTCATTTGTATTATTTTTATACAATTTCAGTTGTATGCTGGGTAACATGTATCACTTAGTTATCACGTCTTTTATAAAATGATAATGGAAAATTTGTTTCTTTCAGTTTAAAAATAACACTGCACCATAAATTCAGATTTCATTCTAACAATGCATCATTTTGATGACTTGAAGCAGATTTTAAAGATGACCAAAACATGGAGTAGAAAAAAGAACAGCTATATTTTACAGGCTTACAGATTTTAGTAAAATCCCACAACTGAGATGAAAGGAATGAGGCTTATAAAATCTTAAAATACTTAACAAATTTAAGCAAAAATTTATTGTAGCCAAAATTATGATATCTGTATATTTATTATTTGAAATGCATAAAATTATTATCTTTTATATTATAATCAAAGTAATAAGAATTGGCAAAAAATAAAAACTTAAAATATAACGCCACTGATATTTTTATTTCACGTGCTTTGCACAAGACCAAGCTAATGTGCCATCAAATGTGATGAACTCTATGAGTGATTTAAAGTATTTTATAACTTTAAATGTTTAGTTCTTAGTCTCATGACTCTAAGTGATAACAATGACTTAAATGTAAGAGCATCATTGCAAACATGTGTATTTGAATGAGCATGTATTTCCACAATTCCATGAATAGCATTAGTCATAACATAATATCTTCGTTGTAATTTTGCTAAGTGTCTTATGCTGCACTATGACTGTGTTGAACTCAGACTTTTGAAAAATTAAAAAAAGATGAGCTAAGTATGAAAATAAAATAAATTGCCTTGTTTCCACAATTAACCTTTCAGAAGGAAGTTATAATAAAATATTAACTGATATCAAAATATCATGTATGTGCCTTCAGGCTTAGATCTATGCAACATTTTACTATTTTACCCTGAAAACATTCAGAGAGGTCATTCCTTTCTGTCCCAGTAAGGATACCTTGAAATCCTTTAGTGATCTGGTGAAAATGAGCTGTAGAAAGGACTACACTAAGAACTTGACCAGTTTTCTCTGAAATGGCATGTGTACAGCCAGCCCATGAATATTTAAAAATTAGATATGGAAAACTATCAAGTCCATTAAACTGTATAGGTACAGTTCAGTTCAGTTCAGTTGCTCAGTCATGTCTGACTCTTTGGGACCCCATGAACTGCAGCACATCAGGCCTCCCTGTCCATCACCAACTCCTGGAGTCCACCCAAACTCATGCCCATTGAGCTGGTGATGCCATCCAACCATCTCATCTTCTGTTGTCCCCTTCCCCTCCTGCCCTCAATCTTTACCAGCATGAGGGTTGTTTCAAATGAGTCAGCTCTTCACATCAGTGGCTAAAGAATTGGAGTTTCAGCTTAAACATCAGTCCTTCCAATGAACACCCAGGACTGATCTCCTTTAGGATTGGAAAGGTTGGGTCTCCTTGCAGTCCAAGGACTCTCAAGAGTCTTCTCCAATACCATCAATTCTTTGGCACTCAGCTTTCTTTATAGTCCAACTCTCACATCCATACATGACTACTGGAAAAACCATAGCCTTAACTAGATGGACCTTTGTTGGCAAAGCAATGTCTCTACTTTTTAATATGCTGTCTAAGTTGGTCATAACTTCCCTTCCAAGGAGTAAGCATCTTTTAATTTCATGGCTACAATCATTATCTGCAGGGATTTAGGAGCCCCGAAAAATAAAGTCAGTCACTCTTTCCACTGTTTCCCCATCTATTTTCCATGAAGTGATGGGACTGGATGCCATGATCTTAGTTTTCTGAATGTTGAGCTTTAAGCCAACCTTTTCACTCTCATCAAGAGGCTCTTTAGTTCTTCTTCACTTTCTGTCATAAGAGTGGTGTCATCTGCCTATCTGAGGTTATTGACATTTCTCCCGGCAATCTTGATTTCACCTTGTGCTTCCTCCAGCCCAGCATTTCTCATGATGTACTCTGCATATAAGTTAAATAAGCAGGGTGACAATATACAGCCTTGACATACTCCTTTTCCTATTTGGAACCAGTCCGTTGTTCCATGTCCAGTTCTAACTGTTGCTTCCTGACCTGAATACAGGTTTCTCAAGAGGCAGGTCAGGTGGTATAGTATTCCTATCTCCTTCATCTAAAGCACATTTTCTTCATACGTATCTTAGCTATATTTTATATGTCTGACAAACTGATAAAATCTGTATACCATTGAAATGTCACGAAGCATTGGAATAAATGGAAGTAATTTCTATGGAGTAAACTCATACTAATTTATCACAGATGTTTTTAGAAGGGGATCAAAGGCAGGCAGACAAACTGACTGGATGAAATAATCTGTTTTCAATTCTAAGTAATTTTACAAATTCTAACAATGATAATTTAAGTTTTAACTTAAAGCAGGATGTACGTTGTGCATATGAGAGCCAGTGGAGATCAGAGAATCAGTTTCACTCATTCCCCTCACTCATTCATTCAGAAAATAATATCTAATTTTATTAGTACTAGGCACTGTGAATTCATATATGTCTGTGGGCAAGAAATCTTCTCAAGGGGACCTTGGTCTAGTAGGAAACACAAAAGAGCTCAATAATTGCATTATGAAATTACAGGTACAACAATGGAATGTATAAAGTGAAATTCATCCATCCATTCAACAAATATTTAGGCTTGGTGTCAGGCACCACTGAGGTTTTCGGGGTGTATCAATAAAGGACATGCTGACATCTACCGTCTCCCATCCTACTTTACCCTGAGGGAGAGAGATAATAAGGAAGGGAGACATTTAACATGTATTTTTGTAGTATATAAGAAAATGATAAGTTCTATGGGTGACACGACTGAGCGACTGAACTGAACTGAAAGGAAAAGGGAGAGGGGATAAGTGAGAAGTTCAGTTCAGTTCAGTCTCTCAGTCATGTCCGACTCTTTGTGACCCCGTGGATTGCAGCACACCAGGCTTCCCTGTCCATCACCAACCTGGAGTTTACTCCAACTCACGTCCATTGAGTCGGTGATGCCATCCAACCATCTCATCCTCTGTTATCCCCTTCTCCTCCTGCCCTCAATCTTTCCCAGCATCAGGGTCCTTTCCAATGAGTCAGCTCTTCACATCAGGTGGCCAAAGTATTGGAGTTTCAGCTTCAGCATCAGTCTTTCCAGTGAGGAGTTAGGGATTAGTAGATGTAATCTACTATATATAAAAGAGATAAACAGCAAGGTCCTACTGTATAGCACAAGGAACTATATTTAAAATCTTATAATAGGGGCGGTCCCAAGATGGCGGAGGAATAGGATGGGGAGACCACTTTCTCCTTCACAAACTCATCAAAAGAACATTTCAACGCTGAGTAAATTCCACAAAACAACTTCTGAATGCTGGCAGAGGACATCAGACACCCAGAAAAGCAGATCATTGGCTTCAAAAACAGGTAGGAAAAAATATAAAAGATGAAAAAAGAGACAAAGGAAGTAGGGAGGGAGCTCCGTCCCGGGAAGAGACTCATAAGAAGAGAGGTTTCCAAACACCAGGAAACATTCTCGCTGCCGAGTCTGCGGCAAGCCTTGGAAGCACAGAGGGCAACATAACAGGAAGGAAAAATAAATAACTAAAACCAACAGATTACGAGCCCAACAGTAACTTCCCCAGCGGAAAAGCAGCGCAGACGCCTGCATCCGCCACTAACAAGTTGGGGGCTGGGCAGGGAGACGCGGGAAATGCGACTGCAGTGCTTTGTAAGAATCGGGCCGCGGGAGGCGCAGGCTGCAAAGACTCGGGCTGGAACGCCCACCCCGCGTGTAACCAGAGGGCCCGCGCGTGACCAGAGCGAACTAACTTGGGCTAGAAATCCAGACTGTGGGATAGCTACCACGCGGAACACTCAAAACATAAGACACCGCCAGGACTGTGCACAGAACAAAGGACGGAACGGAAATAGCCGGCTGCAGACCATCCCCCTCCGGTGACAGGCAGCCAGAGCCTTAAGGGCTGGAAGGGGGCAATTGCAGCCCAAGAGAGTCATTACCTACCAAAATGCGAGCAGGCTTCTTTGCTAACTAAGACCTCTGGGACTTCTGGACAGTCATCACCCGCCTGAGAAGGAATGCCAGCGGTACACCCAGAAAACTGAGCAGCAGGGAAAGGCGACCAGTCGCAGCAATTGCGCTCACCAAACTCCTGAGCTACTCGGACCTGGGAAAGGCACAAAATGCAGGCCCAATCAAATATGCGCCTCTGAAGACTACCTGAGCGCTGAGCCTGAGCGGCTTAGACCGGAGAGGTGTGTGAAGCCTGGGACCGGCCTCTGACAGCTCCCCGGCAGAGCAACTTAGAGCCTGAGCAGTGTGCACCGTGAGCAGGGGAAAGACAGGCGCAGATGAGACACTGCAAGCACACACCAGTAATACTTGTTTGCAGTATCCCTCCCTCTCCACAGCGCTACTGAACAAGTGAGCCTAAAAAAAAAAAAAAACAGTGTCCACCACCTCCCTCCCTGAGTCAAGACGGAAATCAGACACTGAAGAGATCAGCAAACAGAAGAAGTTAAGCAGAGGGAACTGTCTTGGAAGTGACCCCACACTGCCCACAACACCAGAGAAAGGGCCAGATATATTTTTACTATTTTTACAAGCATTCTTTTTTTTTTTTTTTTGACGTTGTTGCGTGAATGTTTTTTCTTTCTTTCTTTCTTTTTTAACTTTCTTAAATTGTTAAGTCCTCTATTTCTCTNATCTGGATGAAGCAGTTCGGGTATGAAATGTTCTTGGTGGAATTCAGTAAATTGTCTAAGGTTTTAGGGGTGATGACACTTGAGTAACTGAGGTCAAGAAATGACAAGTGACTGAGGAAAAAATACATGGGGGTGTGAAGCCGGGAATCCAGATAGATTATCAGGATCATCCCCACATTCCCCAGCACAGTGATCAGGTATATCAGGAGGAAGAGGGTGAAGAGGACCCGCCGGATCTCTTCAGAGTCCGTCAGTCCCATGAGGATGAAGTCAGACACCTGTGTGATATTCCTTCTGCCCATAGTGTTCAAATGCTCCAAACTGTTGAGAAATCAAAGCTGATGATATTCAGCAGGAATTACTTCAAAATTAAAATAAAATTACTTTGTGTATGTATGAATGACATCACTTATTTATATTAATTTAGTGTTTTCATGAAGTGATGATAAGGAGGTGTGTGCAGTGTATGCAGAGACAAAAACTTATCTTGATTTCCAAATATAAAAGTAAATGTGAGTTGACATTTGGATATATTATAACAAAAACGACTGAGCGACTTCACTTTCACTTTTCACTTTCATGCATTGGAGAAGGAAATGGCAACGCACTCCAGTATTCTTGCCTGCAGAATCCCAGGGATGGGGGAGCCTCATGGGCTGCTGTCTATGGGGTCGCACAGAGTCGGACACAACTGAAGCGACTTAGCAGCATAACAAAAACTAATTCATTGAAGAATTAAAATAAGCCTGATGTCCTAAATGCTCCCGTTAAGGAATTTAATTAATGCATTTCATGAGATTTTTATATCATAATTAGTACTGTTTTAGCCATATTTTTCTGATGAGACAAAGTGCACAGATAATTTAATTAACTTGTCCAGATATAGAACTACTAAATTTTGAATCTGCAATTCTGCCTCCATAGATTGACTCCAGAGAGCATGTCCATAATACCATGTGTGTGTGCTCAGTCATGTCCGACTCTTTGCAAACCCCACGCACTGTAGCCCTCCAGGCTCTTCTGTCCATGGAATTTTCCAGGCAAGAATACTGGAGTGGGTTGCCGTATCCTCCTCCAGTATGTGTTCCCCACTCAGAGATAAAACTCATGTCTCCTGCATAGCAGGCAGATTCTTTACCACTATACCACACCATAATACCATACTCCTATTTATAATTAATTTCAACAAAACCAAGAGTAAACTGCTAGCTATATGATAAAGAATGATAAAAGAGTTGTTTTAATGTACCATGTTCTGTTCTTTCATTTCAAATGCTACTTAATATTAATGACAAGTATCCAAACTTAGCAGACTTTAATAGGGTGTATTAAAATGATAAACCATATATTAGTACTAATTTCCAAAAATATGATATTTTTCTAACTTGACTACTGAAAATCAAATTTCTTCCAAAATTATATTTCTAAAAAATGCTAATGACTTGTAGACCCTGATTATATCAATTCTGTACTTCTCCTTCCACAAATCCTGACACTTTTTAATAAGGTCTAAAAGATAACTGTATGTAATGCTACTTAATATTAATGACAAGTATCCAAACTTAGCAGACTTTAATAGGGTGTATTAAAATGATAAACCATATATTAGTACTAATTTCCAAAAATATGATATTTTTCTAACTTGACTACTGAAAATCAAATTTCTTCCAAAATTATATTTCTAAAAAATGCTAATGACTTGTAGACCCTGATTATATCAATTCTGTACTTCTCCTTCCACAAATCCTGACACTTTTTAATAAGGTCTAAAAGATAACTGTATGCATATTCTGCTGATAAAGTTCCCGTTTTATTGAATCCCACCTAAAACCTTCCAAATTTGAGAATGATACTTACTTTCAGCCAAGTTGGTGAAAAAACACTTTCTTCCAGTATTTTCTCACTAGCAGTACGTCAAACTCCAATTTTTCTCACAAATAACACACGAAGACCGTTTCAGTTGAAAATTTCTATGAGGCAATATTTGTTTTCTTTGAGATAAGTTCTTTTTAAATTTTAGTGCATTCATTTTGTTTTATTCTGAGGCAAAAAGAAATTAAATGAAGTTTTGTTCAACTCCTGATCATGCATAAAATTTGCCAGGAAGTTATGTCTAAAATGAGTATCAGGGATCAACTGTGTACATATATGTAAGTGGAGCACCGTATCTCTTGCCTCTCATCCTGATAATTCCAGGGTACCTCATATTCTGGAGACTGATGATAATGCAAACTCTGGTCATCTCTGTGGGCCAATTTCCAAGCAAGATTACTTGGCATGTCTCCAAGGACAAAATTTCAAGTACTAGATGCTGCTGAGAAAGTAATTTTTTTCCCTTAGAAGTTGATGTATGACAAAACCAATACAGTATTGTAAAGTAAAATTTAAAAAAAAAAAAAAAGAAAGAAAGAAAGAAAAATAAATAAATGAGCAGTTTCTGATTTAGGTCAGGTAATTTCTCAAGATGGATTTTTTAGGCCTATTATGTAGTGCAATCAACCAGCTCCAAGAACATCCTAAGAAGAAATGTGTGTGTTTAGTATACCTAACATGCCTGAATTTCCCTTGGCATTCAAAATGTATATTCCAGCTCTGCTCCTATTTTATCTTCCTGAAACATCTTTTAAAGGAAATTATAAAGATAAAAAAGAAGTTTCTAAATAAATACTTGGGTCTTGATTCTCTTGAGTTTTCATAAACCAAACTTTCCCCTCCCCCTTTTCTTAAATTTAGCCAGAGGAAAACTAAATGAAAGATTATACAGAAATGATCCCTTTAGATGCTTTCTGACTCAAAGTACAATTTTTCTTTTAGGTATATGCCTTCCCTTTTATGCAATGATTCAAAGCAGAAGGAAGCTGATGATACCACATTCAAAGTAAAAATCCAAGTAGGGAAAAAAAAAAAAAAAAAAAAATGCTGGACTGGAAGAAACACAAGCTGGAATCAAGATTGCCGGGAGAAATATCAATAACCTCAGATATGCAGATGACACCACCCTTATGGCAGAAAGTGAAGAGGAGCTAAAAGGCCTCTTGATGAAAGTGAAAGAGGAGAGTGAAAAAGTTGGCTTAAAGCTCAACATTCAGAAAACGAAGATCATGGCATCTGGTCCCATCACTTCATGGGAAATAGATGGGGAAACAGTGGAAACAGTGCCAGACTTTATTTTTTTGGGCTCCAAAATCACTGCTGATGGTGACTGCAGCCATGAAATTAGAAGACGCTTACTCCTTGGAAGAAAAGTTATGTCCAACCTAGATAGCATTTTCAAAAGCAGAGACATTACTTTGCCGACTAAGGTCCGTCTAGTCAAGGCTATGGTTTTTCCTGTGGTCATGTATGGATGTGAGAGTTGGACTGTGAAGAAGGCTGATCGCCGAAGAATTGATGCTTTTGAAGTGTGGTGTTGGAGAAGACTCTTGAGAGTCCCTTGGACTGCAAGGAGATCCAACCAGTCCATTCTGAAGGAGATCAACCCTGGGACTTCTTTGGAAGGAATGATGCTAAAGCTGAAACTCCAGTACTTTGGCCACCTCATGCGAAGAGTTGACTCACTGGAAAAGACTCTGATGCTGGGAGGGATTGGGGGCAGGAGAAGAAGGGGACGACCGAGGATGAGATGGCTGGATGGCATCACTGACTCAATGGATGTGAGTCTGAGTGAACTCCGAGAGATGGTGATGAACAGGGAGGCCTGGCGTGCTGCGATTCTTGGGGTCACAAAGAGTCGGACACGACTGAGCGACTGAACTGAACATAAATAATATTTAGAGAAACACAAACCGTAGGCATTGTCTTAAAGTTGTATACCATAAATTTCACCTATGTTGTACAACACCAAAGCCTTTGACTATGTGGATAACAATAAACTGTAGAAAATTATGAAAGAGATGGGAATATTAGACCACCTGACCTACCTCCTGTGAAATCTGTATGCAGGTTAAGAAGCAACAGTTAGAACTGGACATGGAAAAACAGACTGGTTCCAAATTGGGAAAGGAGAATGTCAAGGTTGTATACTGTCACCGTGCTTATTTAACTTATATGCAGAGTACATCATGAGAAATGCTGAGCTGGATGAGGCACAAGCTGGACTCAAGATTGCCAGGAGAAATATCAATAACCTTAGATATGCAGATGACACAACCCTTATGGCAGAAAGCAAAGAAAAAACTAAAGAGCCTCTTGATGAAAGTGAAAGAAGAGAGTGAAAAAGTTAGCTTAAAGCTCAGCATTCAGAAAACTAAGATCATGGCATCTGGTCCCATCACTTCATGGCAAATAGATGGGGAAACAGTGGAAAAAGTGGCTGACTTTTTTTTTCTGGGCTCCAAAATCACTGCAGACGGTGATTGCAGCCATGACATTAAAAGACACTTAGTCCTTGGAAGGAAAGTTAAGACCAACCTAGACAGCATATTAAAAAGCAGAGAGATTACTTTGGCAAATAGATGGGGAAACAGTGGAAAAAGTGGCTGACTTTTTTTTTCTGGGCTCCAAAATCACTGCAGACGGTGATTGCAGCCATGACATTAAAAGACACTTAGTCCTTGGAAGGAAAGTTAAGACCAACCTAGACAGCATATTAAAAAGCAGAGAGATTACTTTGCCAACAAATGTCCGTCTAGTCAAGGCTATGGTTTTTCCAGTGGTCATGTATGGATGTGAGAGTTAGACTATAAAAAGGCTGAGTGCCGAAGAATTGATGCCTTTGAACTGTGGTGTTGGAGAAGACTCTTGAGAGACCCTTGGACTGCAAGAAGGTTCAACCAGTCCATCCTAAAGGAGATCAGTCTTGGGTGTTCATTTGAAGGACTGATATTGAAGGTGAAACTCCAATACTTTGGCCACCAGAGGCGAAGAGCTGACTCATTGGAAAAGACCCTGATGCTGGAAAAGATTGGGGGCAGGTGGAAAAGGAGATGACAGAGGATGAGATGGTTGGATGGCATCTCTGACTCAATGGACATGGGTTTGGGTGGACTCTGGGAGTTGGTGATGGACAGGGAGGCCTGGTGTGCTGTGGTTCATGGNTGCTGGAAAAGATTGGGGGCAGATGGAGGAGGAGATGACAGAGGATGAGATGGTTGGATGGCATCACTGACTCAATGGACATGGTTTGGGTGGACTCTGGGAGTTAGTGATGGACAGGGAGGCCTGGTGTGCTGTGGTTCATGGGGTCGCAAAGAGTCAGACACGACTGAGTGACTGAGCTGAACTGATAGTCCGTGGGGTCTCAAAGAGTAGGACACCACTGAGTGACTTTCACTTTTATTGGACTGGAAATAGATAACAATGCAACATTTGGTCATCCCAATTACCAAGGAAGATTTATCAGAATGTCTCCAAGTACAAAAGTTCAATGACTAAATGCAGTTGTGCTGTGTTTTGAGAAGCTGATTGTCTCTTCCTTAGGAGCCATACAATGAATAGCTGAATGGTTTGGTTGCTCTTTGTGATTGGCTAAATTTATCCCTGGATGGTAGAGAAACTATTTCAGAGAAATTATTAATTAATCTATCATTGAAGCCACCAAGGGTGAAATGACATATTTTTTTACAATGAAGCTTTTATATTTAAACATGTGATACTGTTATAGGAGTTAATACGTTCATTAGAAACAAGATGAGACTACAACAAAATTCAAAGAATAATATCAAAATTATCAAAATTTTGTCACATTTTGATAAATTTCTCCCCATTATGGTTTGTTCATAGAATACTTACTTGTATACCTCTAGATTTTCATATGGAGAAGGCAATGGCACCCCACTCCAGTACTCTTACCTGGAAAATCCCATGGACGGAGGAGCCTGGTGGGCTGCAGTCCATGAGGTGGCACAGAGTTGGACACGACTCAGTGACTTCACTTTCACTTTTCACTTTCATGCATTGGAGAAGGAAATGGCAACCCACTCCAGTGTTCTTGCCTGGAGAATCCCAGGGATGGAGGAGCCTGGTGGGCTGCCACCTATGAGGTCGCACAGAGTCAGACATGACTGAAGTGACTTAGCAGCAGCAGCAGCAGATTTTCATAATTAATATCAGAATGCTTGTTCAATACCCATTCTCAGTTTATGCTAAAATTTCATAACATATTATGACCAATGCTATATTAGTCTTTTGTAAAACCCATAATTTCATGTTCTATGCATTGACTGATAGCTCAAAACCAACCTTGTTCTAGTGAAGTCTTCCTCAAATGTTAAGAATCTTCTTAAATATTGTTTATCCAACATGAGGAAACAAAGAAAGACTTAGAAGTAATAATGGAGCATCAGATGAAAATATTCGTGTGAAGTTTTTTTTTAATCTGAGTTTTTTTTTTAATTTTGTTTTCCTTTTTTCAAATTATTATCATTATTTTTTTTACTTTACAATATTGTATTGGTTTTGCCACACATCAACATGAATCCACCATGGGTGTACAAGTGTTCCTAATCCCGAACCCCCCTCCCACCTCCCGCCCCACCAACTCATGATAATTAAACCTATTTTATACAGATATAAAAGTGACTCTTACAGGAATCTCTGCTCATACTCCAGAATTTCAGGAGATAATTTGTTGGTTTGGATAAAGGAGCTACTTCTGCATTTATTGTATCATTTTTGAACTTTAGATGGAGAAGGAAATGGCAGCCCACTCCAGTATTCTTGCCTGGAAAGTCCCATGGATCGCGGAGCCTGGTAGGCTACCATCCATGGGGTCACAAAGAGTCAGACACGACTGAGCAACTTCACTTCACTTCACTTTGAACTTTAGAAGGGCACATTTAGTCACCAAAAGTTAGTTCTACTAAAACAAGTATGATAAAATATTTTTATTAATTAAAAAAAAAAAACAAGTGTGAAATAAAAATCAGGTTTATGGAAAGATAAGACAAAAATAAACATAAATTTTTAATTTTTGCTTTAAATTGTATAAAAAATTTTAACATAATAAAGACATTTTGACTTTAAGCAATACTTTAAACTGATCATTCTTTATTGACTTACACAGAACACATTATATCCATTCATAGGAAGTTTCAAATATCCTTTCATTTGCCTTTTCTAAATATTTCATGTGAATTGCTTCATACTGTATGTTGTGTCTTGTGACTAAAGTATTTCCTTAAAATAAAGGTTTCAAAGTTCACCTATGATGTAACATGTATACTCACTTTATTTTTTCTTTATTGTCATACTTTGCTCTATTGAATGCTTATATCACTCTTTATTCATTCATCATCATCTGATGGCCATTGGAGTTGTTTCTATTCTATAGCTGTCATTCATACTGCTTATGAACACTTTCACGCATTTTCTTAAGTGGATTCATGCTTTCAATTAACTTGAATAGATACTGAAGAATAGGTCCCAGCACAGATGGTTTTACTGGTAAATTCTACCAATACTTAAGAAAAATCATCGATACTTTCAACAATGCAGAAGAGGACAACATTTGGGAGCTAACCAATCAAAAACACAAAAGAAATGTAATTTCCAGGATTATTCTGTGAAAAAGAGTCATCCACGTACTCTAAACAGTTAACATCTAGGAATTTGCAACTGAGGATATTGTTTTCTTTATTGAGGCACTCTGTTTTTGAATCCCATCCTTACACCAACATAGCTTGTTCCCTGACTATTACAGATTATTTTTTAGAATAATACTACTGAGGGATAATACTACTGTTCTTTAACTTTCCTTCTGTGAATAGGACTGTGACTGTATGTTTGCAAAGGCCTGTCTAGTAATGCCAAAACTACACTGTCTTCAGTCAGGTTTTCCGGAGAGAGTCTGCCAGCTACATACACCTTTCGACAGCCCCTGGTATTTTCTTTAATGTTTTCTTTAATACAGCCAAGAATTCTACTTTCTCAACTCTGATATTGTAGTACAATTATGTTGAAAAAATATGCAGTCAGAGAGTGGTGATAAGGCATATGAACACTAGAGTTAGGGTATCTGGGTTCAAATGTGAGCTAGCTTGTTCTTTAACTAGCGAGTGACCATGGACCACTGTTTACTCTTTCTGCTCTGTGGTTTCCTCATCTGTAAATTGCAACCTTCAGAATATTTTGAGACAGATCTAGTGCTGGGGATACAATGCTGAACAAATTAAGCAAGAATCCCGAACTTATTAAGTTTATACGATTGTGTGTGGAGGGGGGAGAAGAGCAGACAAGAAAAAATGCAAAAATGCACTAGCAAAATATTATTAATCATCGGATGTAGATACTTGGTATGGGAAACAAACAAAATGTGAAAAAGAATAGAGAACAGGTACAATTTTAAATAAAGTGGCAAGGATGTTTTTATTCAATAGAATAAGACCAAAAGAAAAAAAGAAAAAAAAAAAAACATGTAGTCTATGAACAGGAATTTCTGAATGAAGGAAAAATGGAAAAATCTCAGGTAGTATCAGGACTAGTATACACAGAAGAGTTAGGATGTCATGTAGTTAAATCAAAGTGAACATAATTAATACAATAGTAAGGAATGAGTTCATGGAGGTTAGTAGTGGATGCAAGGTTATTATGGACCAGTGGGATCTTATGAAGATTTTCATTTTTACTCTTAGTGAGATAAGACCTGTAGGATTATTGAATAAAGTAATATATTCCAACTTACTCTTTAACAATATGATCGCTCGGGCTCTTACACTGACATTTAAATTCAAGAGGGACAAGGCCACGCAGAGACAAGCTCGGAGAGTGCAGCCATGATTCTAAGACTATGGTGGTTCTTTCACCAGTGTGGGGAGCAGAGAAGACGTTGAGAAACAGTCAGACTTCAAATATACCATGTATTTTGAATCTGTATACTATCTTGATAGATTGGATGTGAGGTATGTGAGAAAAAGAGAAAATTTCAGGAGTCCTTTTAAGTCATTGACTGAATAAGTAGGAGGATGGCCTTCCATCACCTGAAATTAACATGCAGATGTTGCTGGTACTTACCTGTTAAGGTCTCTTGTGAACATAAACTCTTTTCACTCGATATCTAACGCCCTTTAAATATTGACTGGTAGATGGGAAATACTTAACAAAATGTATTATGATCATTCTATTTATCAACTATTTGACAGTAAATGCAGCTGTTTATGTTTTTGCATTTTTCTCTGTATCATACTTTTATTAAATAGCATTTTGGCATAGCATCATAAAATAGCATATTATATTTTAAATTACTGCAGATTCCATTTTACAAAAAATGTGTTATGCACTAATATAACTGGAGAAGGAAATGGCAACCCACTCCAGTATTCTTGCCTGGAGAATCCCATGGACGGAGGAGCCTGGTAGGCTACAGTCCACAGGGTCGCAAAGAGTTGGACACGACTGAGCGACTTCACCTTCACCTTCACTAATATAACAAGGAATATTTAGGAAAATGAAAATATTTGAAATATTTCATATGGCCTATAGATGATATAACACAATGCACATGTGTAATAATATTACTTATGTTTCTATTATCATATAAATGTATTCTAAACTGCATTAATATAAGAATAGTATAGTCAATTTATAGAGTTTAGGTTGCTTTAAAATTTACCTAATTTAAGAATTGTCCACATCATAGAATCTGTTCATCATATTTGTTTGCAGAAAATAAGAGGATACATTTCCTAATCATAGAAATAGAAATGAAAGCATAGTAAAAGCACAATTTATAAAAGGCTAGAAAACTGAAAAGGGCTCATAAATATATGAAAGTACATTATGCTTATGAATGATAACAAAGAAGACAAAAAGTATATTGTTAAACTAATGGAAGCAAAAACAAGTAGCAATTGCTCTAAGTAAAGAATCTAGAAAACATTGTAATCAAAGAAAAGCAGTCATTATAACTTCAAATGGCCTTGAGAAATGATAAG
>SJYT01055030.1:18787-105410 GCA_006410635.1 Cephalophus harveyi | reverse complement strand
GAACTCCAGGAGTTGGTGATGGACAGGGAGGCCTGGTGTGCTGCGATTCATGGGGTCACAAAGAGTCGGACACAAATGAGCAACTGAACTGAACTGAAATGAAATATATGATCTTAACCTTTAAATAGCAGAGCAGATTAAAATTGAAATTCAATATTATGTACAAGAAAAACTTTAAAATAAGGGAAAGTTTTAGCGTTCTACCAGAGTAAAATTAATGAGCTAACACAAAGACTTAATTCATTGTAAATTTGTAGTTTTACTTCTTATCTCTAACTGTTGCTTCCTAACCTGCATACAGGTTTCTCAAGAGACAGGTCAGGTGGTCTGGTATTCACATCTCCTTCAGAATTTTCCAGCTTGCTATGATCCACACAGTCAAAGGCTTTGGCATAGTCAGTGAGGAATCCTGAAGTGGATGAGGCACAAGCAGGAAACAAGATTGCTGGGAGTAATATCAATAACCTCAGATATGCAGATGACACCACCCTTATGGCAGAAAGTGAAGAGGAAATAAAAAGCCTCTTGATGAAAGAGAAAGTCTCGAGAGTGGAAAAGTTGGCTTAAAGCTCGACATTCGGAATACTAAGATCATGGCATCTGGTCCCATCACTTCATGGCAAATAGATGGGAAACAGTGGAAACAGTGTCAGACTTTATTTTGGGGGGTTCCAAAATCATTGCAGATGTGATTGCAGCCATGAAATTAAAGGACGCTTACTCTTTGGAAGAAAAGTTATGATCAACCTAGGTAGTGTATTCAAAAGCAGAGACATTACTTTGCCAACAAAGGTCCGTTTAGTCAAGGCTATGGTTTTTCCAGTGGTCATGTATGGATGTGAGAGTTAGACTATAAAAAGGCTGAGCACCGAAGAATTGATGCCTTTGAACTGTGGTGTTGGAGAAGACTCTTGAGAGTCCCCTGGACTGCAAGGAGATCCAACCAGTCCATTCTAAAGGAGATCAGTCCTGGCTGTTCATTGGAAGGACTAGTGTTGAAGGTGAAACTCCAATACTTTGGCCACCAGATGCGAAGAGCTGACTCATTGGAAAATACCCTGATGCTGGGAAAGATTAAGGGCAGGAGGGAAAGGGAATGACAGAGGATGAGATGGTGGATGGCACCACTGGCTCAATGGACATGGGTTTGGATATACTCCAGGGGTTTGTGATGGACAGGGAGCCCTGGCATGCCGCGGTTCATGGGGTCACAAAGAGTTGAACATGACTGAGCAACTGAACTGAACTGAACTACTTATCTCTGTTAAGTAACTTAGAACAAATGAGTTAAGCATTTAATTTAATTAATTTAGTTTTTTAATGGCCATAACAAACCTCTAAAAATCTAGAGAAAGGCAATTATGCTTTAAAATACACAGAATTTCAATTAAAAAGCAATTCACTAAAGCTTGTTGACACATCATAGAAAAGAAGGATTTTTCAAATATTTTCAGATAGTAACCAAAGAGATATAACTGTCTGCAGATTTTTAACTTGATGAATTCACAAACACTTCACGTTCAAAGAACTGCAAAATGAAAGTCAATCTTTCCCATGTATCAAAAACACATTCATCTTAGAATACATTGACAAAGAAATAGTTAAAGGTTAATCTTGTTAATGTACACAGTAAACTGCAAAAAGGTGCATATGAAATGACAGAAGTATTGTTCTAGCACATTTTTCTGTCTCTTATACACATCTAGATGTGTATAAGAGAAAGGAGATATAACTGTCTGCAGATTTTTAATTTGATGAATTTACAAACACTTCACATTCAAAGAATTGCAAAATGAAAGTCAATCTTTCCCATGTATCAAAAACACATTCATCTTAGAATACATTGACAAAGAAATAGTTAAAGATTAATCTTGTTAATGTACACAGTAAACTGCAAAAAGGTGCATATGAAATGACAGAAGTGTTGTTCTAGCACATTATATATATATACTGTCTCTTATACACATCTAGATGTGTATAAGAGACAGAATCACGATGGTGTGATCACTCATCTAGAGCCAGACATCCTAGAATGTGAAGTCAAGTGGGCCTTAGGAAGCATCACTACGAACAAAGCTAGTGGAGGTGATGGAATTCCAGTAGAGCTATTTCAATTCCTGAAAAATGATGCTGTGAAAGTGCTGCACTCAAAAACTGACTGGAAAAGGTCAGTTTTCATTCCAATCCCAAAGAAAGGCAATGCCAAAGAATGCTCAAACTACCGTCGAGTCAAGGCTATGGTTTTTCCATTGATCATGTATGGATGCGAGAGTTGGACTGTGAAGAAGGCTGAGCACTGAAGAATTGATGCTTTTGAACTGTGGTTTTGGAGAAGACTCTTGAGAGTCCCTTGGACTGCAAGGAAATCCCACCAGTCCATTCTGAAGGAGATCGGCCCTGGGATTTCTTTGGAAGAAATGATGCTTAAGCTGAAACTCCAGTACTTTGGCCACCTCATGCAAAGAGTTGACTCATTGGAAAAGACTCTGATGCTGGGAGGGATTGGGGGCAGGAGGAGAAAGGTATGACAGAGGATGAGATGGCTGGATGGCATCACGGACTCGATGGACGTGAGTCTGAGTGAACTCCAGGAGTTGGTGATGGACAGGGATGCCTGGTGTGCTGTGATTCATGGGGTCGCAGAGTCGGACGCAAATGAGCAACTGAACTGAACTGAAATGAAATATATGATCTTAACCTTTAAATAGCAGAGCAGATTAAAATTGAAATTCAATATTATGTACAAGAAAAACTTTAAAATAAGGGAAAGTTTTAGCGCTCTACCAGACTAAAATTAATGAGCTAACACAAAGACGTAATTCATTGTAAATTTGTAGTTTTACTTCTTATCTCTAACTGTTGCTTCCTAATCTGCATACAGGTTTCTCAAGAGACAGGTCAGGTGGTCTGGTATTCACATCTCCTTCAGAATTTTCCAGCTTGCTATGATCCACACAATCAAAGGCTTTGGCATAGTCAATGAGGAATCCTGAAGTGGATGAGGCACAAGTGGGAATCAAGATTGCTGGGAGTAATGTCAATAACCTCAGATATGCAGATGACACCACCCTTATGGCAGAAAGTGAAGAGGAACTAAAAAGCCTCTTGATGAAAGAGAAAGTCTCGAGAGTGGAAAAGTTGGCTTAAATCTCGACATTCAGAATACTAAGATCATGGCATCTGGTCCCATCACTTCATGGCAAATAGATGGGAAACAGTGGAAACAGTGTCAGACTTTATTTTGGGGGGCTCCAAAATCACTGCAGATGGTGATTGCAGCCATGAAATTAAAGGACGCTTACTCTTTGGAAGAAAAGTTATGATCAACCTAGGTAGTGTATTCAAAAGCAGAGACATTACTTTGCCAACAAAGGTCCATTTAGTCAAGGCTATGGTTTTTCCAGTAGTCATGTATGGATGTGAGAGTTAGACTATAAAATGGCTGAGCACCGAAGAATTGATGCCTTTGAACTGTGGTGTTGAAGACTCTTGAGAGTCCCTTGGACTGCAAGGAGATCCAACCAGTCCATTCTAAAGGAGATCAGTTCTGGCTGTTCTTTGGAAGGACTGATGTGAAACTCCAATACTTTGGCCACCAGATGCAAAGAGCTGACTCATTGGAAAATACCCTGATGCTGGGAAAGATTAAGGGCAAGAGGGAAAGGGAACGACAGAGGATGAGATGGTTGGATGGCACCACTGACTCAATGTACATGGGTTTGGGTATACTCCAGGGATTTGAGATGGACAAGGAGCCCTGGCGTGCCGCAGTTCATGGGGTCGCAAAGAGTTGGACACGACTGAGCAACTGAACTGAACTGAACTACTTATCTCTGTTAAACAATTTAAAACAAATGAGATAAGCATTTAATTTAATTTAGCTTTTTAATGGCCATAACAAATCTCTAGAAATCTAGAGAAATGCAATTATGCTATAAAATACACAGAATTTCAATTAAAAAGCAATTCACTAAAGGTTGTTGATACATCATAGAAAAGAAGGATTTTTCAAATATTTTCAGATAGTAACCAAAGAGATATAACTGTCTGCAGATTTTTAATTTGATGAATTTACAAACACTTCACATTCAAAGAATTGCAAAATGAAAGTCAATCTTTCCCATGTATCAAAAACACATTCATCTTAGAATACATTGACAAAGAAATAGTTAAAGATTAATCTTGTTAATGTACACAGTAAACTGCAAAAAGGTGCATATGAAATGACAGAAGTGTTGTTCTAGCACATTATATATATATATATATATGACACACATATACACGTAACTATCAATCTGGAAGTAAACATACAAATTTATTAATTTTTAGGGCATTTCTATTTCCTTAAGTTTTCAACATTTTTCAAGTTTTCTGCAATATTGACATGTGCCATTTTAAATCCAAACCTGTGAAGTGCTGAGTTTTTTCTTAGCTATTTGTGTGTTTGTCCTTTAAATGTACCAAAAGTAATTTTATACAATAAAGAGAATATTCTGTAAGAATAAAACACTGTGCATTAAAAATACTGAACAAATAAGACTGTTCTAATGATAATGTTACTACTGCTAAGTCACTTCAGTCGTGTCCGACTCTGTGCGACTAAGTGCTGAGTTTTTTCTTAGCTATTTGTGTGTTTGTCCTTTAAATGTACCAAAAGTAATTTTATACAATAAAGAGAATATTCTGTAAGAATAAAACACTGTGCATTAAAAATACTGAACAAATAAGACTGTTCTAATGATAATGTTACTACTGCTAAGTCACTTCAGTCGTGTCCGACTCTGTGCGACCCCATGGACAGCAGCGCACCAGGCTCCCCCGTCCCTGGGATTCTCCAGGCAAGAACACTGGAGTGGGTTGCCATTTCCTTCTCCAATGCATGAAAGTGAGAAGTGAAAGGGAAGTTGGTCAGTTGTGTCCGACTCCCAGCGAGCCCATGGACTGCAGCCCACCAGGCTCCTCCGCTCATGGGATATTCCAGGCAGGAGTACTGGAGTGGGTGCCATTGCCTTCTGCCTTCTTCTTCTAATGATAATGGTCTGCCTTTAATAGTACTACCTTAAACACTTACATCAGTTATTTGATTTAATCTGTAGAAAAATTCTATGGACCTGGAATATAATTTATTATGTTCTATTGAGAAAATGTTTTATTTAAGAGTTACACAGCTGAAAGTGTTGCAGATCTAGGATCTAAAGTCTGGAGTGTTTAGTTCAATGACAAGAGCACTCTGCTATACTTCACAATGCAAATGAAATAATTTCTAAAACTGCTATCATTGTTCCCCAAACGAAGCTCTTTTCTGTCATAAAATTCTCTGAATCTGCATGAAATACTTTAAAATGTGGTAAATAAAATTTTTATTTTGCTAATCAGTTACCCTTAAAAACAGTGTTTCCAATTACAATGTGGGTTTCTAAAGACATATTCTAATAAAAGTCCAAGAAAATATTTGGTCAAGCAAAGGATAATTCTACTGAATAAATGAATAAATAAAGAACAAGTAAGGTCTTCAATTCATTTCTGGAGAAAGAGGAAGGAAATGATGCCATAAAGAAAAATAATAGCTTAAAAGTTCGGCATCACTGCTGTTTTAATTGCGTGGAAGCCTTTCTTTTCTGCATGACTCTACTGACAGCATTCCTCACTTCCTTGTTTCTAAGGCTGTATATGAGTGGGTTCAGCATGGGGATGACAATAGTATAAAACACAGAAGCCACTTGATCCTTTCCCAAGGAGTAGGACTTACTTGGTTTTAAGTAAGTGAAAATCGTAGTGCCGTAAAAGATGGTTACTCCCAGGAGATGGGAGGCACAGGTGGAGAAGGCTTTCCGCTTCCCTGAAGTGGAAGAAATTTTCAGGATGGTGGACAGGATGGACGCATAGGACATGGATATTGTGATAAGAGACACCATTAGGGTGGAGCCAGCGACAATGAATATCATGATTTCAATGTCGTGTGTGTCAGTGCAGGACAGGGGTAGAATTGGGGATGTGTCACAGAAAAAGTGGTGGATTACATTGGAGTCGCAGAAATCCAATTTGTTCATGCAAAGCACATTGACAAAGGAATCTGTAAAGCCCATCAAATAGGATCCAAAGACGAGAGAGCAGCAGCGCCTGGTGGACATAACCACCTGGTAACGCAGAGGGCTGCAGATGGCTGCATAGCGATCATAGGCCATGGAGGAGAGAAGGAAACATTCAGTGGCGCCCAAGAAGACAAAGAAAGACATCTGAGTGAAGCAGTTCAGGTACGAAATATTTTTGATGGAAGTCAGTAAGTTGTCTAAGGTTTTAGGGGTGATGACACTTGAGTAACTGAGGTCAAGAAATGACAAGTGACTGAGGAAAAAGTACATGGGGCTGTGAAGCTGGGGTTCCAGGCGGATTATCAGGATCATCCCCACATTCCCCAGCATAGTGATCAGGTATATCAGGAGGAAGAGGGTGAAGAGGACCAGCCGGATCTCTTCAGAGTCTGTCAGTCCCACAAGGATGAAGTCAGACACCTGTGTGATATTCCTTCTGCTCATAGTGTTCAAGTGCTCCAAACTGTTGAGAAATCAAAGTTGAAACTTATCAGAAATTACTATATTGTGTTGTGTTTGTGTTGCTATATATGACCTGACATATTTATATTTGTTTAGTGTTTCTAAGAACTGATGATAATGAGATATGAACTGTGTATGGGAGAAAAAAATATTGATTCCCAAATATATAAATAGATGTAAATTGACATTCAAATACAACAAAAAATAGTATACTGAATAAATTGTATAAGCCTGAAAGTGAAAGAAAGTGAAGTCACTCAGTCGTGTCCAACTCTTTGAGACCCCACGGACTGTAGCCTACCAGGCTTCTCCATCCATGGGATTCTCCAGGCAAGAGTACTGGAGTGGGTTGCCATTTCCTTGTCCAGGGGATCTTCCCAATCCAGGGATTGAACCCGAGTCTCCCACNTGAATAAATTGTATAAGCCTGAAAGTGAAAGAAAGTGAAGTCACTCAGTCGTGTCCAACTCTTTGAGACCCCACGGACTGTAGCCTACCAGGCTTCTCCATCCATGGGATTCTCCAGGCAAGAGTACTGGAGTGGGTTGCCATTTCCTTGTCCAGGGAATCTTCCCAATCCAGGGATTGAACCCGGGTCTCCCACATTGGAGGCAGAGGCTTTAACCTCTGAGACACCACAGAAGCCTCCTAAATGCTTCCCATTATTAATGCATTTAATGCCCAGGAGTTTATTATACCACAGTATTATTACCCACATTTTTCATATGAGAAAAAAGGAACAGAATTTGGGTAATGTATCCATAGTTAGAACTATTAAATGTTGGCTCTGTATTTCTACCAAGATAGACTGACTCCAGAGAGCATGTCCATTATATTCCTGTCATAGTTAATTTCAAATATGCCTATTAAAATGCTATATATATCATAAACAATCATATTAGAATATTTTAATATGTTATGCTCTGCTATTTCTTCCAATATTATTTAATGCTAATGAAAAATAACTATCAATCTTTGGACTTCAGTAGACTGACCACATACTTAGTATTAATTTCCAAAAGACACAAACTTATCATAACCATTCAAAATCAATTAAAACAAATAAATTTCTATTAAAAAACAAAATCAAATTTCTTCCAAAATTTATTTCTAAATGGCTAAAAGACCATGATTATAACAACTCTATATTTCTGGGTCCACTAGTCCTGGCACTACTGAAGGCAAAGATATCAAAAATGATATCTGCATGCATGCTCTCCTGATATTATTCATGCTTTATTTGATCTCAACTAAAATCTTCAATTTTTGAGAGCAATACTTACTGGGAAGCAAGATTGACTGAAAAACACCTTCCTCTAATATTATCTGTCTTTCTGTCACGTATTTGTTTCTTTGAGATAAATTCTTTTTAAATTTTAGTGCAGTCATTTTGTTTTATTCTGAAGGAAAAATTAATCAATCTAGAAAGTTTGTTCAGTTCCTGATCAAATGTAACATCTGCCAGGAATGTATGTCTAAAATGAATATCAGAAGCAGAGCAAAGTATGCCTTGCCTCTTATCCTAATAATTCCAGGGCACCTCACATACTGGGGATTGATGATTGCAACATTTGGTCATCCCTGTGGACCAATTTCCAAGGAAGAGTTTTTGGTATATCTCCAAGGGCAAAAAGGACTCGGCATGTCTTCAGGGACTAAATGCAGGTATGCTAGGTCGTGAGAAACTAGATGTCTTCCTTTCCAAGACCCACAGTGAGGGGCCTGATGGCTTGGTCTTCCAGTATGATGCTCTGAATTTTTGCCTGGATGGTAGAGAAACTATTTCTAGAGCAATACTTACTCTATGCCTGAAACTGTCAGGGAAGGAAAGATTTTTTCATCCCTTCATTCCTGACAAGAGACTCATTTTACACAATGAGTCTTTTATATTTAATTGTGTGACACAATTATGGGAGTAGACTTTTTCATTAGAAATAAATTGATTTCTTTTTTGATTTCTTCTGTGATTTGTTGGTTATTCAGAAGCATGTTGTTCAGCCTCCATGTGTTGGAATTTTTAATAGTTTTTCTCCTGTAATTGAGATCTAATCTTAATGCATTATGGTCAGAAAAGATGCTTGGAATGATTTCCATTTTTTTGAATTTATCAAGGTTAGATTTATGGCCCAGGATGTGCTCTATCCTGGAGAAGGTTCCATGAGCACTTGCGAAAAAGGTGAAATTCATTGTTTTGGGGTAAATGTCCTATAGATATCAATTAGGTCTAACTGCTCTATTGTATCATTTAAAGTTTGCGTTTCTATGTGAATTTTCTGTTTAGTTGATCTGTCCATAGATGTAAGTGGTGTATTAAAGTCTCCCACTATTATTGTGTTATTGTTAATATCCCCTTTCATACTTGTTAGCATTTGTCTTACATATTGCGGTGCTCCTATGTTGGGGGCATATATATTTATAATTGTTATATCTTCTTCTTGGATTGATCCTTTGATCATTATGTAGTGGCCTCCTTTGTCTCTTTTCACAACCTTTGTTTTAAAGTCTATATTATCGGATATGAGTATTGCTACTCTTGCTTTCTTTTGGTCTCTATTTGCGTGGAATATCTTTTTCCAGCCTTCACTTTCAGTCTGTATGTGTCCCTTGTTTTGAGGTGGGTCTCTTGTAGGCAGCATATATAGGGGTCTTGTTTTTGTATCCATTCAGCCAGTCTTTGCCTTTCGGTTGGGGCATTCAACCCGTTTATGTTTAAGGTAATTATCGATAAGTATGATCCCGTTGCCACTTACTTTATTGTTTTGGGTTCGGGTTTATATGCCCTTTTTGTGTTTCCTGTCTAGAGAATATCCTTTAGCATTTGTTGGAGAGCTGGTTTATTTAACAAAATTGAATGAATGATATGAAAAATTTCAACATTATGTAACATTTTGACAAATTTTGTAACATTTTGATAAATTTCTCCAGATAATTTTTTAATATAATGCTTGTTTGCATACCTGTAGAACTTCATGATTATTATCATACTGGATATTCAGTATTCACCCTTATTTTATAATGTTAAATTAATTTCATAACATGCTATAACCAATGTTATTCTAGTCTCTCATAAAACCAATAGCTTCATGTTTTATTTATTGACTGACACCCTATAACCAACTTTATTCTAGTGAAGTCTTCTTCAGATGTTAAGAATGTTATTGAATATTGTTTATCCAAGGTGAGATAATAAGGAAAGACTATAAAAAGGGATACACTGAGAATCAGGTTAAAATACTCTTATGAATCTTTCATTTAAACCAATTTTCACATAGATTTAAAAGTGACTCTTATAGGAAACTCTGGTCATCCTCCCGAATTTCAGGAGATAATTTATCGTTTGGAAAAAAGGAAAAAATTGTGCATTTATTGTAATTTTAATGAATTTTGGAAGGGCATTTATACTCACCCAAACTTTGTTCTGCTATAATAGGTGTGAAATAAAATTCATATTTTATGATAAGATAGGAAAAATTATAAACAAAAGTGTCCTTCTGCCCTTTCTCCTCCTCTCTCCCCTCTACTGTGCACTGTGTGTCTGCTTTATGCATTGGCCAAACCTCCACTATCAACAGAAAGCTGCTCAGCCATAAAAAGCAACACCTTCTAGCATCAACAAAGCAACTCCTTGAGACATTCCTTCTTAGTCTCATATGATATCACTCTGACCCATGACTTCCCTGGTGGCTCAGGTGGTAGAGAATCTGCCTGCAATGTGGGAGACCTGGGTTTGATCCCTAGGTCAGGAAGATCCCCTGGAGAAGGAAATGGCAACCCACTCCAGTATTCTTGCCTGGGAAATCCCATGGACAGAGAAGCCTGGTGGGATGCAGTCCATGGGGTCATAAAGAGTCAGACATGACTGAGAAGCGAACATTTTCACATGAACCATGACCTATTACTTGCTTGGATCTAGATTGTATCCACTGTCAAATATACATCATCTAATGCACAGGTCTCTGTCTCAAAAACTTATGTAACTGTCCTCTGACTTCTAACGGGCAGAAAGTTCCTGTGGATTTCTGAGTTGTCCTCAGGTTATAATCCTCAATTTGACTTGAATAAAAGCTTCCATTTCATCTTCGAGTGACCAATTAATTTTTCACTGAAAGTCTGACTCTTTACCACCCTATGGGTTATAGCTCACCAGGCTCCTCCATCCGTGTGATTTTTTTAGGCAAGAATCCTAGAGTGGTTGCCATTTTCTTCTCCGGGGATCTTCCTGATGAGCGGATCAAACTCAAGGCTTCTGCATTACAGGCAGACTCTTTACCCTCTGAGCCACCAGGGAATCCCGTCTTATTTGGATATTGGAAAGCCAGAGTAACTTTATTTGATGATAGGTAACTTTGGGAGTTAAGTAAAATAAGAGGCTAAGTAATTTTCAATGTAAAAACCACCTCAAGAACCATAATTAGTCACTTAGTTGTGTCCAACTCTTTGGAACCCCATGGACTATAGCCTACCAGGTTTCTATGTCCTTGTAATGCTTCAGGTGAGAATACTGGAGTGAGTAGTCATTCCCGTCTCCAGGAAATCTTCCCAGCCTGGGGATTGAACCCAGGTCTTGGGGATTTCAGGCAGATTCTTTACCATCTGAGCTACAGGAGCTTCCCTGTAGCTTTTGGTGACTATAATTTTGACTACATTTGTGACTATAATTTGGTGACTGCAAAATTACCAGGAGCAAGTCATTTGCTTATTATTTTCCCATCCTTGAAATTTATCTTGATTATGTTCAATATTTGTTTGTTTAATGATTTGGGGCTATTATTGTACCTTTTATTGTATCATGGCAGAAACCGAAGTCTGCTCAGAGATTTTTTTTTTTTTTCAAAAATCTCTCTTGATTTAATATGATATAGTTTCATCCTTTAATTTGTTAGTTTTAACTATGCCATCCACACACATTCCTTTCTCTCTTGGACTATACTGGTTTAATTTTTTTTTTCTTTCTTCTTTAATGAATGAAAGAAGGTTTCTTTTATTTTCTTTGGATGCTGCTGTTGCTGCTGCTTAGTCACTTTATTCATATCAAACTCTTTGCAACTCTATGGACCATAGCTCACCAGGCTCCTTTGTGTTTTGATAAATGCTATTAAATTATCTTTTTTTGTTTTCTAATTCATTAATTGTTATCTAATTTGTATCACTTTTCACCTACTTTATGAGATTTGTGGAGAACAAAAAATAATTTTCACTCTGTCCTTTCGGATTTTTGGCTGAAATCCACCTTCTTGTAATGAAAGGCAGATGACCAGGATAAAAACAAATAGAAATTTAGTAATATGTATATCCCCTTTATACATGGGAGACACCCAAGAAAACTAAGTAATTCTCCAAAAAGGGTCCAAGCCACTACCTTAAATACCATCTCCAGCTAAAGGTAAAAGAAGATGTGGGAGGGTGGGAGTCAGGGAAAGAATAGTAACCAAGAGTGCAGTTGTTATTGCAGACTCAGCTTCGTTCTTTCTTCACTGAATAGAGATTTGGTCATCTTTCTCCTCCTGGTATAGAAAGGGAGGCAAAGTGAAAGTGACAGTCACTCGGTCATGCTGGACTCTTTGTGAATCTTTGTGACGTCATGGACTGTAGCCCGCCAGGCTCCTCTGTCCTTGGAGTTCTCCAGGCAAGAATACTGGAGTGGGTAGCCATTTCCTTCTCCAAGGGATCTTCCCCACCCAGGGACTGAACCCAGGTCTCCTGCATTTCAGGCAGATTCTTTACCGTCTGAGCTACATGGACATTTCCCCTTTAAATGTAAATGCCTCCTACAAAAGGATAACTTCTACTCAATTTCCAGAACATCTTCTGTGTCTACTGGTTTATTTTATTTTTTAAATAACTAGATAATCCTTGAGCATAGGAAGCATCTATTGGCATTGAAAATTCTGTTCCCTTTCAGGTTGAATTTATTGTTTTTTTCCTAGGACCTAGTAATACCTGCTTAACCCACTATGGAAAGATATGAATTAGAGGTTTTGAGGGATGGTACAGATAGAGCAGTTCAAAGAGAGAATGATGAGAGGTCATGAAGTATAAGTTTGAGGTGTATATCAAAATATGTATACATATGGACATTTAATCATAACTCGACAAGTAAAATATATTTCTACATTTTATGATTAACTGGAAAAGTGTGGTATGTTTCTGCTCTTAGAGAGAGATTAACTAGGAAACATTAAAACATAAAAAATAACAATTTGATATATAATTTTATTAATGCTAAATAAATATAAAGGCCTGAAATGACCTACATACACGGTGCAGTACAAATAATACATACAATTGGAACCGAGGAAAATATAGGTAAATATAAATAAATTTCAACAGGTGACATTTTTCACACAATTATAAAAATTTAAGCATTATATATATACTGCATAAATGAAAAGCTTTGATAGAGAAAAAAAAGGAAATATCAGTTTAATAATTTTCCATGATGCTGGCCAAATATAATGAAAGCAATCATCTGTATTGGATACTGTGCTTAGAATGAAAAATGTATGTAGGTATAAGAAAGGCAATGAGTGATGAGTTGTTAAGACAGCCCTCCAGTTCAGTTCAGTTCAGTCGCTCAGTCGTGTCTGACTCTTTGTGACCCCATGAACCACAGCACACCAGGCCTCCCTGTCCATCACCAACTCCCGGAGTTTACCCAAACTCATGTCCATCAAGTCGGTGATGCCATCCAGCCATCTCATCCTCGGTTGTCCCCTTCTCCTCCTGCCCCCAATCCCTCCCAGCATCAGAGTCTTTTCAAATGAGTCAACTCTTGGCATCAGGTGGCCAAATATTGGAGTTTCAGCTTCAACATCAGTCCTTCCAATGAACACCCAGGGTGATCTCCTTTAGGAGGAACTGGTTGGATTTCCTTGCAGTCCAAGGGACTCTCAAGAGTCTTCTCCAACATCAAAGTTCAAAAGCATCAATTTTTCAGTGCTCAGCTTTCTTCATAGTCCAACTCTCACATCTATACATGACCACTGGAAAAACCATAGCCTAAACTATACGGACCTTTGTTGACAAAGTAATGTCTCTTTTTAATATGCTGTCTAGGTTGGTCATAACTTTTCTTCCAAGGAGTAAGCGTTTTTTAATTTCATGGCTGCAGTCACCATCTGCAGTGATTTTGGAGCCCAGAAAAATAGTCAGCCATTGTTTCCACCGTTTCCCCATCTATTTGCTATAAAAGGATGGGACTGGATGCCATGATCGTAGTTTCCTGAATGTCGAGCTTTAAGCCAACTTTTTACTGTCCTCTTTCACTTTCATCAAGAAGCTCTTTAGTTCTTTTTCACTTTCTGCCATAGGGTGGTGTCATCTGCATATCTGAGGTTATTGATATTTCTCCCGGCAATCTTGATTCCAGCTTGTGTTTCTTCCAGTCCAGCGTTTCTCATGGTTTACTCTGCATAGAAGTTAAATAAGCAGGGTGACAATATACAGCCTTGATGTACTCCTTTCCCTCTTTGGAACCTGTCTGTTGTTCCATGTCCAGTTCTAACTGTTGCTTCCTGACCTGCATACAGGTTTCTCAAGAGGCAGGTCAGGTGGTCTGGTATTCCCATCCCTTTCAGAATTTTCCACAGTTTATTGTGATCCATACAATCAAAAGCTTTAGCATAGTCAATAAAGCAGAAATAGATATTTTTCTGGCACTCTCTTGCTTTTCCAATGATCCAGCCTTAAAAAGTTAACATCAATTAAGTGATTTAATCTTTACAGTAACTCTTTGGACCTGGAATCGTTATTTATCTGTGCAGTTTAGGAACTTGAAACTTAAAGTTTCAGTGATTTTTTAAAAGCATTCTACAGGTAATTGAGTAGAAGGTTTGGAATCTATATCCTTGAACATTTGGTTCTCAACCAAGTACTCATAATCACTCTGCTCTCTTGCTTCTCCACCAAGTAAAGGAAATGATTTCTGAAACTGGTATCATTTTTCCCCAAATGGGACCCTTTTCAATTATAAAATTCTCTAAAGTTTGATTATGCATGAGAATTTGTACAGCTCACTTTAAAAACTTACAACTATACTTTTCATTTTGAAAATCAGTTGCCCTTAAAAACATACATATTGAGACCACGGTTTAAACACGTTTCATGGTTTCCAATTACAGTGTAGATTTCTAAAGTCATATTCTTAGAAAGGCCTGAGATTGTATTTATTCAAGCAAAGGATGGATCAATAGAATAAATAAATAAATAGTTCTATGTGTTTTTGGAGAAAGAGCAAGGAAATACACTATAGGGACAAAAATAAAAACACACACAGACAAGCAGAGGAGCTTAAAAGTTCAGGATCAGTGTTAGTTTAATTGTTTGGAGCTCTTTCTCTTCTGTAAGACTCTGCTGAGAGCGTTTTTCACTTCTTTATTTCGAAGACTGTGTATAAGTGAATTCAGCATGGGCATGACAATACTATAAAAAACAGAAGCCACTTGATCCTTTCCCAAAGAGTACGACTAACTTGGTTTTACGTAAGTGAAAATCATAGTGCCATAGAAGACGGTGACTGCCAGGAGGTGGGAGGCACAGGTAGAGAAGGCTTTCTGCTGCCCTGAAGTGGAAGTGATTTTCAGGACAGTGGACAGGATGGACACATAGGACACGGATATTGTGATAAGAGACACCACTAGGGTGGAGCCAGCAAAAATGGATATTATGATTTCAACATCATGTGTGTCAGTGCAGGACAGGCCTAAAACTGGGGGTGCATCACAGAAGAAGTGATAGAAGACAGTAGAGTCACAGAAATGCAGTTTACTCATGCAAAGCATATTGACAAAGGTGTCCACGAGGCCAATCAAGAAGGATCCAAAGACAAGAGAGCAGCAGCATCTAGGGGACATGATAGCTGGGTAATGCAGAGGCTTGCAGATGGCTGCATAGCGGTCATAGGCCATGGAGGAGAGAAGAACACATTCAGTGACCCCCACGAAGACAAAACAATTCATCTGGATGAAGCAGTTCAGGTAGGAAATACACCTGTTGGAAGTCAGTAAGTTGGCTAAAGCTTTAGGGGTGACGGCAGTTGAGAAACTGAGGTCAAGAAATGACAGGTAAATGAGGAAAAAATACATGGGCGTGTGAAGCTGGAGATCCAGGCAGATTATCAACATCATTCCTGCATTGCCCAGCACAGTGATCAGGTATATCAGGAGAAATAGGGTGAAGAGGGCCAGCCGGATCTCTTCAGAGTCTGTCAGTTCCATGAGGATGAAGTCAGACACCTGTGTGATATTCCTTCTGCCCATACTTTTAAAATGCTCCAAACTGTTGAGAAATCAAAGTTGATTTTTAGCAGGAATCACTGCAAAAAAAGATTTGTTTCTATGAACAACATGGCATAGTTATATTAGCTTTTTGTGAAAAAGGATAATATAGAGGGGTGTCTCAAGTATAAAGAGAAAAATCTTTACTTGATTTCTAAATATAGAAATGTGTATAAATTGACATTTAGATGTAATATATTAAAAGCTACTGTATTGGAAAATGAGAAATAGCCTTGTAGTGTTTTAAAAATTTCACTTTATTAAAGCATTTAATTCTACTGAGAAAATTATACCATAGATATTAATATTAGTCACATTTTTTAGATGAAAAATGTACATAGAGAATTTTGAAAAAGGATAATATAGAGGGGTGTCTCAAGTATAAAGAGAAAAATCTTTACTTGATTTCTAAATATAGAAATGTGTATAAATTGACATTTAGATGTAATATATTAAAAGCTACTGTATTGGAAAATGAGAAATAGCCTTGTAGTGTTTTAAAAATTTCACTTTATTAAAGCATTTAATTCTACTGAGAAAATTATACCATAGATATTAATATTAGTCACATTTTTTAGATGAAAAAAAGTACATAGAGAATTTAGGTAATTTATCCAGAGTCAGAGCTAGTACATGTTGTCTCAGTAATTCTATGAAGATTGATCACAGAGTGTGTGCCCATAACACTAATTCCTATTCATAATTAATTTCAGCAACCCTGAAAAACAAATGCTAGATATAAAATAATGATGAAAGAATTATTTCAACACATCATGCACAATTCTTTTTTTTCCAATATTATTTAATACTAATGAAATATAAATTCAACCTTTGGAATTCAGTAGGGTGTATTAAAATGATAGACCACATATTTTAGCATTAATTTCCAAAAAATAACTTGATATTCAAAATCAAATTTCTGCAAAAAATTATATTTCTGAAATACACACAGTCCTTGCAGACCCTGACTGCATCAATGTCGCCTCACGAGTCCTGGGAGCACCAGGGTGAGGTTACGTGATGTCTGCAAGTATGCTTCTCTAATGTCTTTGTCTTATTTGAGCCCAACTAAAACTCTCTGACTTTCAGAATCATACGTACCAGCAGCCAGAGCTGGTGGAAAAACAACTATTTCCAATATTATCTGACCAGCAGTATGACAAAGTTTCCCTCACAAATAAAATAGAAAGACCATTTCAGCTGAAATTTTCTGTAACATAATATTTTTTTATAAGTTCTTATTAAATCTTAGTTCTTTTGTTTTATTCTGTGGGAAAAGTAAATCAATGTAGAAATTTTGTTCAACTGCTGCTCAAATGTAAAATTGTCAGGAAGTTGTGTACAAAAAGAATACCAGGGATCTAACTGTGCATGAATGCAGAGTAGAATATGCCTTGCTTCTCATCCTGGTAACTCCAGGGAACCTCATATACTGGGGATTGGTGATTAGGCAACATCTGATCATCCCTATGGACCAATTTCCATCAAAGATTGCTTTGCATGTCTCCAAGGACAAGAGTTCAAGAACTAAATGCAGCTGTGCCAAGCTTTGAAAACTTGGTTGCATTTTCTCTTAGGAGCCACACAATGAAGAGCCCAATGNAACCTCATATACTGGGGATTGGTGATTAGGCAACATCTGATCATCCCTATGGACCAATTTCCATCAAAGATTGCTTTGCATGTCTCCAAGGACAAGAGTTCAAGAACTAAATGCAGCTGTGCCAAGCTTTGAAAACTTGGTTGCATTTTCTCTTAGGAGCCACACAATGAAGAGCCCAATGCTTTAGTTTTCCTTTGTGATGTTCTAAATTTATTCCTGGGGGGGTAGACAAATTATTTCTAGAGAAATGATTAATCTATGACTGTAACCATCAGGGATGGACAGATACATTTTTACAATGAAATTTTATATTTATATTTTATATTTAAATATATGTGTGACACTATGCTAAGAGTTTGCTATGACCAGTGCATTTTCTTGGCAAAACTCTATTAGTCTTTGCCCTGCTTCATTCCGCATTCCAAGGCCAAATTTGCCTGTTACTCCAGGTGTTTCTTGACTTCCTACTTTAGCATTCCAGTCCCCTATAATGAAAAGGACATCTTTTTTGGGTGTTAGTTCTAAAAGATCTTGTAGGTCTTCATAAAACCGTTCAACTTCAGCTTCTTCAGCATTACTGGTTGGGGCATAGACTTGGATAACTGTGATATTGAATGGTTTTTGTCCAGTTCTAACTGTTGCTTCCTGACCTGCATACAGGTTTCTCAAGAGGCAGGTCAGGTGGTCTGGTATTCCCATCCCTTTCAGAATTTTCCACAGTTTATTGTGATCCATACAATCAAAAGCTTTAGCATAGTCAATAAAGCAGAAATAGATATTTTTCTGGCACTCTCTTGCTTTTCCAATGATCCAGCCTTAAAAAGTTAACATCAGTTAAGTGATTTAATCTTTACAGTAACTCTTTGGACCTGGAATCGTTATTTATCTGTGCAGTTTAGGAACTTGAAACTTAAAGTTTCAGTGATTTTTTAAAAGCATTCTACAGGTAATTGAGTAGAAGGTTTGGAATCTATATCCTTGAACATTTGGTTCTCAACCAAGTACTCATAATCACTCTGCTCTCTTGCTTCTCCACCAAGTAAAGGAAATGATTTCTGAAACTGGTATCATTTTTCCCCAAATGGGACTCTCTTCAATTATAAAATTCTCTAAATTTGTTTATACATGGGGATTTGTACAGCACACTTTAAAAACTGACAATTATACTTTTCATTTTGAAAATCAGTTGCCCTTAAAAACATACATATTGAGACCATGGTTTAAACACGTTTCATGGTTTCCAATTACAGTGTAGATTTCTAAAGTCATATTCTTAGAAAGGCCTGAGATTGTATTTATTCAAGCAAAGGATGGATCAATAGAATAAATAAATAAATAGTTCTATGTGTTTTTGGAGAAAGAGCAAGGAAATACACTATAGGGACAAAAATAAAAACACACACAGACAAACAGAGGAGCTTAAAAGTTCAGGATCAGTGTTAGTTTAATTGTTTGGAGCTCTTTCTCTTCTGTAAGACTCTGCTGAGAGCGTTTTTCACTTCTTTATTTCAAAGACTGTGTATAAGTGAATTCAGCATGGGCATGACAATACTATAAAAAACAGAAGCCACTTGATCCTTTCCCAAAGAGTACGACTAACTTGGTTTTACGTAAGTGAAAATCATAGTGCCATAGAAGACGGTGACTGCCAGGAGGTGGGAGGCACAGGTAGAGAAGGCTTTCTGCTGCCCTGAAGTGGAAGTGATTTTCAGGACAGTGGACAGGATGGTAAACAGAAGCCACTTGATCCTTTCCCAAAGAGTACGACTAACTTGGTTTTACGTAAGTGAAAATCGTAGTGCCATAGAAGACGGTGACTGCCAGGAGGTGGGAGGCACAGGTAGAGAAGGCTTTCTGCTGCCCTGAAGTGGAAGTGATTTTCAGGACAGTGGACAGGATGGGCACATAGGACACGGATATTGTGATAAAAGACACCACTAGGGTGGAGCCAGCAAAAATGGATATTATGATTTCAACATCATGTGTGTCAGTGCAGGGCAGGGCTAAAACTGGGGGTGCATCACAGAAGAAGTGATAGAAGACAGTAGAGTCACAGAAATGCAATTTACTCATGCAAAGCATATTGACAAAGGTGTCCATGAGGCCAATCAAGAAGGATCCAAAGACAAGAGAGCAGCAGCGTCTAGGGGACATGATAGCTGGGTAATGCAGAGGCTTGCAGATGGCTGCATAGCGGTCATAGGTCATGAAGGAGAGAAGAACACATTCAGTGACCCCCACGAAGACAAAACAATTCATCTGGATGAAGCAGTTCAGGTAGGAAATACACCTGTTGGAAGTCAGTAAGTTGGCTAAAGCTTTAGGGGTGACGGCAGTTGAGAAACTGAGGTCAAGAAATGACAGGTAAATGAGGAAAAAATACATGGGCGTGTGAAGCTGGAGATCCAGGCAGATTATCAACATCATTCCTGCATTGCCCAGCACAGTGATCAGGTATATCAGGAGAAATAGGGTGAAGAGGGCCAGCCGGATCTCCTCAGAGTCTGTCAGTCCCATGAGGATGAAGTCAGACACCTGTGTGATATTCCTTCTGCCCATAGTTTTAAAATGCTCCAAACTGTTGAGAAATCAAAGTTGATTTTTAGCAGGAATCACTGCAAAAAAAGATTTATGTTTCTATGAACAACATGGCGTAGTTATATTAGCTTTTTCTGAAAAAGGATAATATAGAGGGGTGTCTCAAGTATAAAGAGAAAAATCTTTACTTGATTTCTAAATATAGAAATGTGTATAAATTGACATTTAGATGTAATATATTAAAAGCTACTGTATTGGAAAATTAGAAATAGCCTTGTAGTGTTTTAAAAATTTCACTTTATAAAAGCATTTAATTCTACTGAGAAAATTATACCATAGATATTAATATTAGTCACATTTTTTAGATGAAAAAAAGTACATAGAGAATTTAGGTAATTTATCCAGAGTCAGAGCTAGTACATGTTGTCTCAGTAATTCTATGAAGATTGATCACAGAGTGTGTGCCCATAACACTAATTTCTATTCATAATTAATTTCAGCAACCCTGAAAAACAAATGCTAGATATAAAATAATGATGAAAGAATTGTTTCAACACATCATGCACAATTCTTTTTTTCCAATATTATTTAATACCAATGAAATATAAATTCAACCTTTGGAATTCAGTAAGGTGTATTAAAATGATAGACCACATATTTTAGCATTAATTTCCAAAAAATAACTTGATATTCAAAATCAAATTTCTACAAAAAATTATATTTCTAAAATACACACAGTCCTTGCAGACCATGATTACTTCAGTGTTATCTTTCACGAGTCCTGGGAGCACTCGGGTAAGGTTACGTGATGTCTGCAGGTATGCTTCTCTAATGGCTTTGTCTTATTTGAGCCCAACTAAAACTTTCCGACTTTCAGAATCATACATACCAGCAGCCAGAGCTGGTGGAAAAACAACTATTTCCAATATTATCTGACTAGCAGTATGACAAAGTTTTCCTCACAAATAGAATAGAAAGACCATTTCAGCTGAAATTTTCTGTAGCATAATATTTTTTTTATAAGTTCTTATTAAATCTTAGTTCTTTTGTTTTATTCTGTGGGAAAAGTAAATCAATGTAGAAATTTTGTTCAACTGCTTCTCAAATGTAAAATTGTCAGGAAGTTGTGTACAAAAAGAATACCAGGGATCTAACTGTGCATGAATGCAGAGTAGAATATGCCTTGCTTCTCATCCTGGTAACTCCAGGGAACCTCATATACTGGGGATTGGTGATTATGCAACATCTGGTCATCCCTATGGACCAATTTCCATCAAAGATTGCTTTGCATGTCTCCAAGGACAAGAGTTCAAGAACTAAATGCAGCTGTGCTAAGCTTTGAAAAGTTGGTTGCATTTTCTCTTAGGAGCCACACAGTGAAGAGCCCAATGCTTTAGTTTTCCTTTGTGATGTTCTAAATTTATTCCTGGGGTGGTAGAGTAATTATTTCTAGAGAAATGATTAATCCATGACTGTAACCATCAGGGATGGAAAGATTCATTTTTACAATGAAATTTTATATTTATATTTTATATATAAATAAATGTGTGACACTATGCTAAGAGTAAATATGTCCATTAGATACAAAATGAAATCTCCAAATATGAAAAGGATAATTCTTCTAGGGGTAATCAAATCTGAGGAGAGAGAAAAAATTGGCTTAAAGCTCAACATTCAGAAGACAAAGATCATGGCATCTGGTCCCATCACTTCATGGGAAATAGATGGGGAAACAGTGGAAACAGTGCCAGACTTTATTTTTTTGGGCTCCAAAATCACTGCAGATGGTGACTGCAGCCATGAAATTAAAAGATGCTTACTCCTTGGAAGAAAAGTTATGTCCAACCTAGATAGCATTTTCAAAAGCAGAGACATTACTTTGCCGACTAAGGTCTGTCTAGTCAAGGCTATGGTTTTTCTTGTGGTCATGTATGGATGTGAGAGTTGGACTGTGAAGAAGGCTGATCACCGAAGAATTGATGCTTTTGAAGTGTGGTGTTGGAGAAGACTCTTGAGAGTCCCTTGGACTGCAAGGAGATCCAACCAGTCCATTCTGAAGGAGATCAGCCCTGGGATTTCTTTGGAAGGAATGATGCTAAAGCTGAAACTCCAGTACTTTGGCCACCTCATGTGAAGTGTTGACTCATTGGAAAAGACTCTGATGCTGGGAGAGATTGGGGGCAGGAGGAGAAGGGGACGACCGAGGATGAGATGGCTGGATGGCATCACCGACTCGATGGACGTGAGTCTGAGTGAACTCCGGGAGTTGGTGATGGACAGGGAGGCCTGGCGTGCTGCGATTCATGGGGTCGCAAAGAGTCGGACACGACTGAGTGATTGAACTGAACTGAATCAAATCTGATTTTTTAAGCTTTACTGAAGCATCATTAATACAGGAAGATTTATACACATTTACTATATAGTTATTAATGAATTTAGACATCTGCATATATCCAAATGCCATCACCACATTCAAGGTTCTAAACCTAGCCATCATCTCCAAAAATTCCCTTGTGTTCTTCTATGCATGTGTGTGTTTTGTGGTAAAAAATGATTTCTAAAGATAACCACCACATACTAAAATACAGCATGTACAAAAATAAAATGAATATATAACAAAATTCAAAAACGATGTGAAAATAATCAAACTCAAATTTTGGTGAATGTCTGAGCTATTTTTGTTCATTGACTGCTTAAGTGTATTCTTCTACATTTGCATGCTTATACTATATAGTCAGTATCCATCTGCATTTTATAACTAAAATTTCACAATGCAATGTGACCAATTTTATACTAGCCTTTCATAAATCCCATAATTAAGTGCCTTATGCATTGACTGATACCCCTTGACCAACTTTCCTCCAGAGTTCAGTTCAGTCACTAAGTTGTATTGACTCTTTGTGACCCCAAGGGCTGTAACATGCCAGGCTTCCCTGTCCTTCACCGTCATCTGGATTTTGCTCAGACTCATGTCCGATGAGTCGATGATGCTATCCAACCATCTCATCCTCTGTCATCCCCTTCTCCTCCTGCCTTCAATCTTTCCCAGCATCAGGGTCTTTTCTACTATGAGTAGGCTCTTCACATTAGGTGGCCAAAGTATTGGAGCTTCAGCTTCAGCATCAGTCCTTCCAAGAATATTTAGGAATTATTTCCTTTAGGATTGACTGGTTTGATCTCCTTGCAGTCCAAGGGACTCTTAAGAGTCTTCTTCAATACCAAGTTCAAAAGCATCAATTATTTAGTTTTCAGCCTTCTCTATGGTCCAACTCTCACATTCATATATGACCACTGAAAAAACCATAGCTTTGACTATATGATCCTTTGTCAACAAAGGAATTTCTGTCCCTTCCAGAAAAGTTCATCAAATATTAAATATTTCATTGAGGATTATTTGCCCAAGAAGAAGACTCTAAAAGGGGGTAGACTAAATATCAGATTACAATATTATTATAAATTTTCTGCTGATTCATGATAATGAATTCAGTGTTTATGTAGATTTAAAAGTGAATCTTACAAGAAAGTTTTCCTAAACATCCAGAATCTCAGGTAATAATTTATTGGTATTGATAAAGAAGCTACATTTTTATGTGTTATACATTAGATGCAGGGCAATTCTATTCATCAAAATATAGTGCTGCTAAAACAGGAATCTTTAGAAATTAAAATGCCAGTGTAAACTTATTTGACGACAGACAACTTTGGGAGCTAAACCAACTGAGAAACTCTCAGTTATTTTCAGTCTAAAGCCACCTCAATAACCATAGAGACTGCAAAATTGTCAGAAGCAAGTTCTTGCTCAGTAATATCCCAATGTTGAAACTCATTTTGTTAAATTTAGGAATATGCTTTCAGAATATTTATTTGTTTGACCATGACCATTTATTTTGTCATGTTGATATGAAGTCCTCACAAAACCAAGCTCCTCTGCTGAATTTATGATTAACATCTTTATCCAAAATGTCATTCCCTTCCTTGTCCAACACCTGTTCCCCACAAAGTTGAGGATTATCAAAGAAAAGAGGGCTTGAAACCCAGAAGGACCTTGTGGGGCCCTCCCAGGTACAAATGCCATTTCTAGTCCCCAGTTTCCCATTTATAGAAAGAAGGTTTTCATCCTCCTTGACCTTTCTTGAGTTCCGAGGACATAGTCAAACAATAACTGCTTAGGGGAGTGAGCACACGTGGAAAGCAACAATAGTGCAGTAATGGGCCAGTGTCCTGCTTCCTCCACAAGGGAGGCACGTAACAGTGCCCGTCCCTGCCATCTGCTGTAGGAACCAAGGCCCCACCCAGGCGGAGCATGGTAGCTTCAGGCTGAGCACAGGACGGGGACCCCGGACTGGCTGGTACCAGAAGGTAGATCCTGGAACACCACCCTGTGACCTCACCACCCACCAATCAGAGGAAGGTCACGTATCCCGCAGAACTCCCTGCAAATTTCGCCTATAAAACTTTTCCTTGAAAAGCATCTGGGAGTTTGGGTCTTTTGAACATGTGTGGGTGTGTGCTAACTCACTTCAGTCGTGTCCGACTCTGTGCAATGCAATGAAATGTAGTCTGCCGGCTCCTCTGCCCATCGGATTCTCCAGACAAGAATGCTGCAGTGGGGTGCCTTGCCCTCCTTTAGGGGATCTTCCCCACCTAGAAATCGAATCCTCATCTCTTATGCTTCCTGCATTGGCAGGCAAGTCCTTTACCACTAGCCCCCTGGGAAGCCCTTTGAACATGAACACCACATCCTCCTTGCTTAACCTTGGAATAAAGCTCTCTTTGCTCCAAATAGCAACATCTCTCAATACCTAACCAGCTGAATTCAACTACTTATAATCACCGATACAATGTATAATTCTGTATACATTCATTTCAATGGCCTAACACTAAGGAAAACGTGATTTGAAAGGATATTTATAAATAAAAGATGTTGTGGTGAACCAAGGACAAAAGAGCAGATGAAACCAAGGAGGGTCCTGGAATGCAGGAACAGAAACACCAGACCCTTACCGTCCTTCCCTCTCCCGTGTTGTCACTATTAATGGATTTCAGGTCCTCCTGAGCAGTATAAGCTGTCTCCCCTCCTACTGGATAGGGAGAAGGCATTTGCCTGACTCTGCCACTCCATTGCTCTGGCCTGGAAAATCCCATGGACAGAGGAACCTGGTAGACTGCAGTCCACGGGGTCGCGAAGAGTCGGACACGACTGAGCGACTTCACTTTCACTTTTCACTTTCATGCATTGGAGAAGGAAATGGCAACCCACTCCAGTGTTCTTGCCTGGAGAATCCCAGGGACGGGGGAGCCTGGTGGGCTGCCGTCTTTGGGATCACACAGAGTCAGACACGACTGAAGTGACTTAGCAGCAGCAGCAGCAGTCCCCCGCTCAGTATACCTGCCTCATCCAATCAGCAAATGACCTGCCAGACCCCTATCCCACTCCTCGTACTGTGGGTATAAAGTGGCCGAAGGACCCCTGTTCAACGTCAGTTCTCCCTTGAGCTGGTCTGCTGTTCTAACAGCATCTCCCACTCTAATAAACTTTATTTCCCTCTCCTCTGTCTCATGTCTAGAAATTTGTTTCCAACCCACACCCAGACCCTGACAGATGTCTCTGAAATGATTTCTTAAATAGAATTTTCAACAAAACTAATACTTTTTGAGTGCTAATGTGCATGTGTACTCAGTTGCTAAGTCATGTCCAATTCTTTGGGATACTGTGGACTGTAGCCTGCCAGGCTCCTCTGTCCATGGAATTCTCCAGCAAGAATACTGGAGTGGGTGGCCATTCTGTTTTCCAGGGGATCTTCCCGACCTAGGGATCAAACCCCGGTCCCCTGCATTGCAGGCAGACTCTTTAGCATTTGAGCCACCATCTCTATAGATCCTATGGATACCTTATAGATACCCTATAGATACCTCCAAAATGCCTCAGGAATTGTGCTATAGCCCGTGCTTTATTAATCTACACACACACACAGAGTTTATTCAATCTTTGAACTTAGAGAGGCATGTTGTATTTGTTAAGAAATGGCACTCTGTGGTTTTTGAAATATTCTCTACTTCATAAAATGAGGTTTCATAGATAAAAGGTAAGAATTTTAACTCTCACAGCAAAATGAATGGGCATTACCAAGAGATTTATCTGTACTACCCAATGTCCTCTTATCACTTGTGTTTACACCTCATGAAAATTAATAACTCTAAATCCTCACCATTCCCTTCTGGCTGCAGATTTATAATCGCTTTTATTATTTCTCATGCTTTCACCTCCTCTAGGCTAATCAGAAATCATTTCTTGTCAATAGTATTTGAGTCATCATTTCTTAATCTACCAATTTTCTACTCTCAATTTGTTGCTAGTGGAGAACACACCATGTCAAAACCTATAAAAAATCAATTTAATAGTAGTTCAAGATTTTGCAGTGTGATGGCATAATCATAGGTGGGGTTTAGCCACCATTCAGATGCTTTACATATCTGTGCATGTCTATGTCTGAATAACTTTAGTACTGAAATGAACACCTCCCATGGTGATCCAGTATCCATATCAACAAATAAAATGATAATCCATCTGCTGCATTTCATGACTCTGCCATCATTTATTTTGTCTTATTCTTTCAGGGGCCACTCTGCTAGCTCCCAGATTTCTGAGCCATTGAGTGCCTGCACACTCCAGGCTTGCTTTAGTTGCAACATGCACAGATTTGTCATGAAAACAGTTTTTGAAATGCTTTCAGGAGAGCATTTTTTACATCTTTGTTCCTCAAACTATAGATAAGCGGATTCAGCATGGGAATGACAATGGTATAGAATACAGATGCCACCTGTGCCTGGGTCAAGGAAGATGCGTTATCAGGCTGCAAATACGTGAAAATCAGGGACCCATAGAAGACGGTCACCCCCATGATGTGGGACACACAGGTGGAAAAGGCTTTCTGTCTGCCTGCTGCAGACCGGATCTGCAGGATGGCTGAGATGATGGCAATGTAGGTGACCGTGATGATGAAGAGAGAGCTAAGAAGAGTGAAGCCAGCTAAAACAAAGATCACCATTTCTGTGCTGAATGCATCCACACAGGACAGAGCCAGGAGAGCTGTGGTGTCGCAGAAAAAGTGATTGATGCTGGCATCACAGAAAGCCAGCCTGCTGATCACACAGATGGAGACCAGAGAATTGGTGGAGCCGATCATATAAGGGATGACTCCCAACCACCTGCACACCTTCTGGGACATGACCACGGAATACAGTAAGGGATTGCAGATAGCTACATGGCGGTCACAGGCCATGGACCCCAGAAGAAAACACTCACTACACACTAAACCCACAAAAAAGTACATTTGAACAAAGCAGCCAGTGAAGGAGATGGTTTTCTGAATTGACTGGAGATTTACCAGCGCCTTGGGTGTTACAGTAGAAGAATAAAATATATCAATGAATGCTAAATTGCTAAGGAAAAAGTACATAGGTGTGTGGAGCTGAGAGTCGAATCTGATTATCAGAATTAGTCCAAGGTTCCCCAAAACAGTGATGAGATAAATAAAGAGGAACATCATGAAGAGGCTGACTTGTAGCTCAGGGTGATTTGCAAATCCAGAGAGGATGAAGAACGTCACCTCCGTGAAATTGTTCCCAGCCATTTCTGTCAACTCACACCCTTGACTTCTCTGCTAAAAAATGATAAGAAAAGTTAGAGGAAATTCAAATCCAAAGGCATGATAACCAGCACTGACCTAGACTCCCATAATGAGAGAGTAACAGATGGGAAGCAAATATTAAATGACTTCAAGTTAATTGAGAATTTATACATGATTTTAATTTAAAAAGAAATAGAACAAACACTAATCAAAAATTCCAAGTGCGCATTCCCTGAAATTGGCTGCCCTCTAAAAAAAACCAATCTATCTGGATTGCTTTTTAAAGAAATTTCTCTAGAGATAAACCATCCTCTTCCCTAATCTATCACTGGGACCCAATTCATATACTTAGTAACTTACATACTGTAATTGATTATGTGTTATTCTTAGAAAACATGAAACTCAGCTGGAAATTTAAATTTTGGCATGTAATGATACCTTGTGTGGCAGTCATAAAATTTCAGCAGCCAATAACTACTTTACAGGGTTGTTTCAGGTGCTTAATGAGATCTTCAATGGGCATATCTAATGGTTCTTTGGACTCAATAAAGCTTGCTACATTTTGCAAATATATATATGTATACAAATATATAAAATGTATATTTTACAAAATATTATATATAAACATATGCATATATTTACATATAGTAAGTAAGACATTATATATATATATATATATAATGGAGGAGGGGATGGCAACCCGTTCTCTAGCATTCTTGCCTGGAGAATCCCATGGACAGAGCACCCTGGTGAGCTAGAGTCCATGGGGTCACAAAGATTTGGACGCGACTGAGTGACTAACACACACACACACACACACACACACATGCATACTTTATATAAATATATACGTAAGTCCCCTAAGAGGAACCCCCAAGTTGGGAACTTTCAGAGACGCGAATGTGCGTTCACATGTTCAGTCACACGTCCCTTTACGTGTCCAGCGTGCGTCGTCCATCCTCTGCGATCGCCTGTGCTTTCGGGTATCTTACTGTACATTGCTATGTGGAGTTCAGCAGTGCAGGATCTTTATCCCAAGCATAACAGCAGCAGTGATGTAGCTGGTACAGCTCAGAAGGGATTCAGGGAATGGTAAGGGGATCTTATTTATTTGAGGAGACACTGCTAGTTTTCCGAGGCACGGGACCCAAATGTAGAATGGTGCGTGAAAGCTGCAGCAGCCGACAGAACGCAATCCACTGCTCGCCTGCCATCTATGGCGAGTGAAACGGCTCCTGCTCAGACATCTCTGCATCGCTCTTCCAAGAGGGTGTTCATCGATAGAACCGCAGCCGGCAAGGAGCAAGGAGCAAGAACCTGTGCATCAGCGTCAGGCCTGAGTGACCTGCAGCTTTCCCTGCTACCATCGCTGACGATCTCCAGCTCTGCCACCTCCCAGCTCCTCTCCGCCCTTCAGTCGGTAACTCCTGGCCTGCTCACTCAGTGCCAGTCCCTGTATGCCTGTATGCCAGCTGTTGTTCTGTAGTACTGCACTTTTCAAGGTACTGTTCTGTAAGATTTAAAATGTTTTCTTTCTCTTTTGTGTTTGCTTTTTATGCATTATTTGTGCAAAAATTATTATAAACCTACCACAGGACAAAACTGTATAGCTGATTGTGTTAGCTGCGCACCTAACTTAACTTTGCTGGACTTAATGAACAAACTGGACTTACCAATGGGCTCTAGGAACAGAACTTGTCCGTATGTGGGGCACTTACATGTTAATATAAAAGGAAAGAAACATCTTGTTTACTGCATGTGTTAATGCTAAAATCCTCTCTACTTTTTTTTCTATCACATACCCTTTCTTTCTATTGGTGAACCCTTCTAAATGGGGAACATAGTCTATGATGCAGCCAAATTGTTTTGTCTCTGTGGTTAGAATCAGGTTTATTGCCAGAATGAAACACTTGGTTATCTACAACATCAGGCAATAACTAATTCACTGCCAATAGCAGGATTCAACTTAATAATATGATGTGAAGAAGCCTACAAATGGTAAAATGAATATGATTTGTTATATTTAAAACAGAAAATTAAAACATAAAGTGATTTCACTAAAAATTAAAGAACTTATTTTCCTAGTTATATTGACATAAGCGTGTGCTAAATAAGTAAAACTGAAACTGGTGTGATATTAATGTGGTTTATTTCAGACATGTGGCACTCTGCTTGAGTAGCCCAAAGAAATCTTACATTATATAAAGTATATTTAATCCCTTAGTATCTCTCATGTTCCTATTTATTTATCCATTCATTCTTTTATTTAGCATTTAGCCAATGAAGACATTTGGTCTTGGCTGTCATTAAAGGCACTTTTCTTAAAGCATATTGGAAGGTGCAGGTGTATAAAAATAAAAACTGTGTCAATGTGAGAAACATACATAACTACACAATAATTAAAATAATAATTAGACTTACCTGGGATTTAGTCATCAAAAGGAAACTTTCTTTTCATTCAGGACTCTTCCAACTTTTTTCAGGTTTATGATCAGACAATAGGAAGAGAAAACATTGCTTAATACTTGCAAAATTCATCATAATTTTTGGCACATAACTATATTTTTCTCACCTATAAGTCTGAACTCTGTGAATTCCCAGTAAGATGACTTGGATCTGTTGCTGTTTTTGCTGCTGCTGTGTTTATCACAGAGCTCTATTTCTAACATAATGGACCCCTAGTGATACCAGGAAGTTGATGGGGAAAATGGTGGTGGTTTTGATGACAATTGTAGAAAATATGTATATCACCTTCCAATGACGGGATAAAATATGAGCCAAATTAGCAAAGTGGTTTATTATTTGCATGTACCTTCTCAAGAATTCAAATCTACATTTTAGTTCAAATTTAGATTTGTATTCAGAATTATTTTTGTTCTCAGTGTTTTTATAAAGCAGTCTCATGACAAAGAATTATCTTCAGAAATCTAGTTTAAACTGTCTTTTTGTACCAAAATCTCTGTTTAAACTCACAAATATATATCATAAAGGAACTGATCAATTAGCACCTTTCATCTCTTGAGATTTGTATTTTAATTGTGCCCCAAGGTTTATTTTTAATTTCCATGGGATACATCCACAGTGAAAAGGTTTGGAAATAAATAGCCCTTACTTGTGTGTATTTGTTTACATGTCAATAGGCATACTTAAAAATGCAATTTAATATAGTTTTCAAAATTATATTTATTTTATATTATACATTTAAATTATTAAACTTTATATTTATTATATTTGTTTTATTATATACATTTTAGAATTTCTGTTATTAAATTGTTATATATATTATTCATATTATATAAAAATATATATAGTAGCTTTTCTAAAATATGAAATGTATATGAGATTCATGGTATTAGAAAATATCAGATAACTACTTCCCCTTTCTAAGCTTCCCAGGTAACTCTCCCAGCAAAGCAAAGTGAGTCTTCCTATCTACTGATTTAACACTGAAATCATGTTAACACCTATGTTAATAAATCATGTATGCTTTTTTTTTAATGCAGGCATTCAGTGATTTTTAATTGACTTGCTCCATGGTAGGTACACAAAATAAATAGTTGAGAATAAGTACGCTATCTAGAAAAATAAACAAAAAATCTTAAGTAAAATTAAAGCTTGTGCTCTGAGTTTCATGCTCAGCAGAATGGTCAGTAATTTGAAACAACTTAATTATATTATTATTGTTTCTTTATTTTCTAATCAGCTTGGTAGGACACGCTCTATAAGGATTCTAGGTTAGTAAATCTGTGACTGACCCACAAAGGTGAAATTTTTTAAGTGTCTCAGGTCCATGGACTCTTTCCAAATACTAGTTTAAAAGAATCTCACAGATTTGTCTAATTAAGTTACTTTTCAATTGGTAACATTATATTTTATTATTTTACTTACCTTTAGAAGGGATTTAGTATTACAATGATGAAACATGACAGATTTTTCATTGGGGAAGAAAAAAAGAGAAATAAAAAGAAAAAGAGAATAAAATTTAAAAAGAGAAATAAAATCTATTACACATGGGCCATATCAGTTAAAGGTGGACAGCAAATTAAGATATTAGGAAGAAAGAAATTGTACTACATTTTCCCCCCTATAGTAGGTGTCTTGAAAAACTTAAACTTTGAAAAAATTGGGCTGTAAATATCAAATTTCCATCCATTGTCTTACTTCTTTCAACATACTTTTATCGAACAACTATTAAATAACAGATACTGTGCTCTATGTGGGAAAACAAAGATGAGAATAAAATCATCTCTACTTTTGCATCCTTTAGAGTTGGTTGCCGCCTTCAAGTTTCAAAATTTGTCTCAGTTCCATATTCTGACATTTGATGAGCTAAAGTTATTGTGGTTACTATTGTTTAATTGGTTTAGGGACTTTGTTTGACCATGCTATAGAGTGAATGTGTGCGTGCATGCTAAGTCACTTCAGTCATGTCCAACCCTTTGCAACCCTATGGACTGCAGCTCACCAGGCTCCTCTGTCCATGGGGATTCTCCAGCAAGAATACTGGAGTGGGTTCCTGTGCCCTCCTCCAGGGGATCTTCCCAACCCAGGATGGAACACACGGCTCACGTCTCCTGCCTTACCAGGAGGGTTCTTTACCAAGTAATAAATGCTTGCTCAATTCAGTTCGTATTTCTTATAAACCCGTTTATAAGAGAGTGAAAAAACTGGCTTGAAACTCAACATTAAAACAAACAAACAAAGATCATGACATCTAGTCCCATCACTTCATGGAAAATAGAAGGGGAAAACGTGGAAGCATTGAAAGATTTTATTTTCTTGGGCTCCAAAATCACTGCAGGCAGTGACTGCAGCTATGAAACTGAAAAATGCTTGCTCCTTGGAAGAAAAGCTGTGGCAAACCTAGACAGTGTATTAGAAAGCAGAGACATCACTTTGCTGACAAAGATCCATAACATCAAAGCTATGGCTTTTCCATTAGTCATGTAGGGACTAAGAGTTAGACCATGAGTTACACCATGTGAGAGTTAGACCACAAAGAAGGCTGAGCGCTCAAGAATGGATGCTTTCGAATTGTGATGCTGGAGAAGACTCTTAAGAGTCCCCTGGACTGCAAGGAGATCCAACCAGTCCATCCTAAAGGAAACCAACCCTGAATATTCATTGGAAGGACTGATGCTGAAGCTCCAAACTTTGGCCACCTGATGTGAAGGGCTGACTCATTAGAAAAGACCCTGATGCTGGGAAAGATCGAAGGCAACAAAAGTGGGTGGCAGAGGATGAGGTGGTTGGATAGCATTACTGAATCAACAGACGTGAATTTGAGCAATAGTGAATAATGGGAGCTTGGCATGCTGCAGGCCATGGGGTTGCAAAGAGTCAGATATGATTTAGCCACTAAACAACAATAACAAGAAAATAAACCCACTTTGAGTTCTGGCTGTTGTTAATCAGCTATATTTTTAGCTTTTTATTAGATATTTTCAGACTTACAGATGCACCTTACCTTGCTCAGGAAAGCTAACAGCTTACACGATTATAGCCTAATTATTAGCATAAAGAAGAAATAAAGAGTTTACTTATTTTTACCAGTGTTTACACTAATTTCTTTTTTCCTGTTTCAAGATCCGAGTCAGAATAGCACGCGGCAGTTGCTCTAGCAGACGCTAACGAGGCACCCCATCAAGTGAGCCTCTCTTCAGCTCTTGTTCTCTCCACCCATTTAACCTACAGATGTTTGTTCTTCCTCTCTTTCTTGCTTAACTGCACTCTGAAATGTTTACCCTCTAGTTACACCCCTCCAAGACAGCACTCTCTAACAGCCCTTTCCTTTGGAGGCATTCTTCATTCCAGAATGAGTATCACAGGATGATGACCTCAAGAAACATCAGAACCTGTCCTAAAATCACCTGAGGTCCTGGAATCACCCTAAAGATCTCAATGCCTCCAGGAGAAGGAGAAGAATACAAGACCACATCAACCCTGATCTTTATCTTCAGCCCCACTTCCCATCCTGAAACTATAAGACCTCTTCCAACTTCTGAAGTAGGGGCCGCAGTCTTGGAAGTATTAGTTTGGTTCCCCTTTGACTGCCAAAGTAATATAGCTACTCCTTTCTACTCCTCCAAAACTCTGTCTCCATATTTCTTTTCGATATTAGCAAAGAGAGGCCGTTTTTTTGGCAACACAGTTAATGTCTTATCTCTTTAGTTTTCTGTTATCAGTGATTGCCTCCTTTTCTTTCCTTTTCCTTCATGATCTTGATGCATTTTAAAGAAATTGGTCAAATAATTTGAAGAATATCTCTCAATTTAAGTCAGCCTGGTTTCTTCCCATGACTAACTTGAAATTATCCATTATGAGAAAAAGTACCAAAGGCCCATATATATGCCTTGTTCACATTATCAGAGGATACATTACATGGATAAATATTTCTAGTAATATTAAACTTGGTCACTTAGTTAAGGTAGTGTCTGCCCGAATTCTTTACTGTAAAAATACGATTCCTTACTCTGTAATTTGCATAAATTAATATTTATATGTAATTTTATATATATATAAATTAATATCATTTACTATGTCCTTTATATAAATTCATATATATGTAAGAAAACAGACTATGTTAGGTTATTTCATTTATACTTTTTGGAATCCATCAATAAGCTTCATCTGATGATTATCACGGTGGTGCTTTCATAGTAAATTTCCATTTCCCATATTCTCTCAACATATTTTAATTGAAAATATCCTCTAAGGGAGAGTTGTTCTTATGTATTTATTTATACCAGGATGCACTTGTTTATAAGTATTTTGTCCTTTGAGGTTGTTACCCAACACCATCATCACTTATTCTGTTGTTCAAATTGTTCTAGCTTTGTTAGTGGGAACATCACTGCTCCTCTGCACATTGTTCCTTGCACATGCTTGTCATTTCTCTTTGTTTTATTTTTACTTCTTACACCCTGGAAGCGCAAGGGACTCCAGGTTTATTTTATATTTTCCTGGGGAAACGACCACTTTCCCAAGGATGCCTGTTATCTTTTATGAGAGTAGGGTGTTTGGAATCCAGGATATTTTATTTCACTTGCATTTCATTTTCATGTGCACATTTATATTGTTCCCTTGAGAATATATAACAAGTTTTTAACATTTTTAATGTTTTTAAGTTTCAAGTCTTTCTCATCATAATTTTATAAATGAAGACTCTATGCTTTAGTTGAAGATGTTTAGAACTGGGAAACATAATTCTGAGTTTGTGTTCAGAAAAGCCATTTGCTAGCTTGATGGCCATGTAAGCATTTCTTATCACTTTGATTCACAGTGTCCTTGTCTGCAAAGTGACAATAGTAGTACCCACCTTACATGTTTGTGAAAATTAAATTAAATTATCAAATATTTTGCATGATATTGAGATTCAATCAATACCTGAGTGGCTATTGATATATTCAATCAGTTCCCTGGTGGCTCAGATGGTAAAGAATCTGCCTGCAGTGTGGACGACTTGAGTTTCATCCCTGCATCGTGAAGATCCCCTGGAGGAGGACGTGGCAGCCTCCTCCAGCATTCTTGCCTGGCGAATCCCCAAGGACGGGGGAGTATGGCAGTCTACAGTCCACTGGGCCGCAAAGAGTCAGACATGACTGAATGACTAAGCACACATTCAATCAGTATCTATCTCGTGTCCTTGATATAAGTGCTTTATAATAATCTGTTACAACCACACATCCACGTTTATTGAACTGTTTCCTCTACTTTTTGACTTTCACACTAATCATGATTGTTTGTTGTTTATTTTTATTCATTTTTTAAAAAGTTTTATTGGAGTATAATTGATGTACAATGTTGTGTTAGTTTCTTCTGTAGGTCGACATGGAATTACAAAATACATATAGGAAATTCTATTTGTTTATATAAAATGGTAGGAGGACTATATACTAATATATGAACATATGTGTGCTTGAATTCTACTTCTGAAATCTTGATGGTTTTTGATCTTGATCAAGCTTTTAACTCCATTGATCTTTTGTTTCCTCAACTATAAAATGCATTAGTTCTTCTAGAGTTTAAAAAAGAAGGAAAATTGAGACCACTCTCTGCAACTGATTTTTTAGGGGGTGCTTTGTATAGAAGCATGTATGTGTGGGTGTTTGTGTGATTTTCAACTACTGGGTCATTATTATTCAATCGAAACTGAAAATCATACTTTATAACTAAACAACCTGTAGAAGATGGTGTCAGTTTCTTACATAAGAAGTTAGAAGAGATTCAAAATAATAATTTGGAAATTGAAGGAATCCAAAGTGTACAGTGGTATAAAGTTATTGTATACTGGAAATACTTTGGATTCAATGTAGAGAGACTTCTCGGAGCTTCCTTTATCTGACTGGAGGCAGAACTTCTGAGAGTGAGGGTGCCATAAACCCCCTCTCTTTGGGGCTGCTTTGTCTGCCAGGAAAAGACAGAGAAGGCCCCCTGCCTCTATCATAAATAAATGATGCCCCAGGATTTCTTACCTCCAATCTCTTCCCTTAGAAGCCCATTTGTTTTTCTCACATACGCCATTTCTCACTCTCCCTTTCCTCTACTGTCAAATTATTGAAGAAGTAAATTTTTTGTACACTTTTATATACATATGAATAAACTTCATCTATTCTCCCACTAATCTACCTTTTGTCAATTTAATCCACAGTCCTTTAATTAATAAACCTAAGAAAGTAAAAGAAAAGGTTTCTTCCTTTGTGACAGAAAGTATTGCATATGTATGTACATATATGCACACACATAAAATGTAATATGTTTGAGCATCTGTTTCCAAATGCCAATGAAAAGTATCTTTGTTCAAATGCTAATTTAAAATATCATCCTTCTTTTCTCCAAAATTCTCACACACATTTAGTAATGTACCCATATGTAGCATCAACCAGTATTCTTAAACGTTTCTGCTTGAAAATCATAGTCACTGAGCAAATATTTTTCTCATGATAATTCTTTTCATTGCTTCTTTGGCTTCTGTGTTCCTTATGCTGTATATCAGAAGATTTAGTACTGGCAGCAAAAGGGTATAGAACACAGACAAGATTTTGGCTTTCTCGTCTGGGTAGCTAGAGCTGGTCCCCAAATAAGTAAAAATCACTGTTCCATAGAAGAGACTCACTACCGTTAGGTGGGAGGCGCATGTGGAGAAGGCTTTGTATCTGCCTCTCAAAGACCGTGTCTTCAGGACCGTGAGAAGGATTCCCAGATAGGAACTGACCACCACCAGAAAGGTGGCCACTGCTGTGGTTCCAGAGAAGACAGTAAGCAAAGCTTCATTGTACTGGGTGTCAGAGCAGGCAAGCTGGAAAAGCAGCGGGGTACCACAGAAATAGTGGTTGATGACATGGTGCCCACAGAAGGACAGACTGAGCAAGCCAGACAGGTGGGTGAAGGAGTTGGCACAACCCAGGAGATAGGAGGCAGTGACGAGGTGGATGCAGAAGGTGGGCGTCATGAGACCTTTATAGTGGAGAGGACGGCAGATGGCAAGGTACCGATCATAGGCCATGGCGGCCAGGAGGAAGCATTCCGCGGTCAGGAAGAAGCTGAGGAAGGAGCCCTGAAGGAGGCCAGCGCGGTAGGAGATAACCTTCCGTCCTGCGCCGTAGTTCACCAGCAGCTTAGGAATGAAGACCGAGGAATAGCAGAAATCCAGGAAAGCCAACTGGCTAAGGAAAAAGTACTTGGGAGCGTGGAGCTGATCACTAGCCAGGATGATGGTGATAATCCAGACATTGCCCAGGACAGTGATGAGGTAGATCAAGAGAGACAGCACAAACAGGACTGTGTGCAGTTCAGGGTCGTCGGTCAGCCCCAGGAGGATGAATTCAGCTATCCCGCTGGCATTGCGGTCAGCCATTTATCTGACTCCCCTAAGACTGATCTGCAGAGGGTAAGAGAAGAAAGAAAATCAAGGAACAACTTGAATATATGAATTCCATTTGCTAGTAGCTTTAGAAAATGGCATGGTTTTAGTTAATAACCTGGAAGTGAAAGTGAAGTGTTAGGCACTCAGTCTTGTTCAGCTCTTTGTGGACCCATGAACTGCAAACCTACCAGGCTCTGCTGTTCCTTGAGTTCTGCAAGCAGGAATACTGGACTGCCTTGACACTGCTTTCCCCAGCGGATCCTCCTGACCCAGGGATGGAACCTGGGTCTCCTGCATTGCAGGCAGATTATTTACTGTCTGAGCAACCAGGGAAGCCTCAATAATAATAATAATGGTAATCTATAATAGTCCAGTTCTTTTAAGTATGAAAAGTTTACCGGATATAAAACTTTATTTGGTACAAAGTGTCACCAGTGCGTGTAACCTGGCAATATGCACCATAAAAGAACCTCTAGAGAAATTAAAGTCCTCGTGAAGAGCCCTAAGAGGAGTCTTTAGCAAAGAAAATTCAGGAGATAGATCCCGGATAACAGTGTAGTCCAGATTCCAGACATAGACAAGAATCTCATATTTTAAGAAAGTACATCTGTTAACAAAGAGCAAAACAAAAAAAAAATCAGTATTTAACAGGTAAATTCTTGAGACACCTAGCAAAGTTATTCTCTATAACAACTTTTTCACCTAGACAAAAGCATATGTTAAGCAATAAAAACAACAAATGAATAGAATACATATATATATGCATATACATATGCAAGTATATAATATCACCTAATAAAATTAATGATTATCCATAAAAATGAAAAATGGCAATTATGGGCATCTAGAATATAGAAAGAAACAAATTTAAAAATTGTCTATCCTAACATACTTTATTGTTAAAACTCACTCACTGTAGGAAGTCATTCTTTGCTCCTCCAATAGATATTTATTATTTCATCCTGATTTCCCATTTTATTATCCAATGGCTTGAATTAGTCCATATCAGATTTTTTAAATTAAGATAGAAAACTTTCAATATTTTTTAACCCTGGCAGTCAAAAAGCCTCAAATCTAATTTCAAGTATAATGCATATGCTTTTGGCATATTTCATCCCATATCTGAATTTTTGCTGCTGCTGCTAAGTCGCTTCAGTCATGTCCAACTCTGTGTGACCCCATAGAAGGCAGCCCACCAGGCTCCGCCATCCCTGGGATTCTCCAGGCAAGAACACTGGAGTGAATTTTTACTCAGGTATAATTATCTAAGAATAGTTAGATCGTTATTTTCTTTTAGATTTTTATCATATAACTCAAAGTACATAAAAGTCAAGGTTCTTGTAAAGCAATTATCCTTCAATTAAAAATAAATAAATTTTAAAAAGCAAGGTTTTGTATTTAATATATTGGGGAAATACTTGATTAAACAATTTTTAAGGAAGGTTTTCTTTACTGCAGAGCTTTTAGTAGTGCATAGCATATAACTATGCTTTGTGAGTTCCAACAAATAAACAAAGAAATAAATATAGAACATGTTTCACATCCAATTAACAGTTGAATATATTTTCACTTAAAATTAATGAATATGATGTTCCAAAAATCTGTGCTTTGGAAATAATACTTCATGGTATTGAAGGAAGAATGAATGAGTTTGGATCTCTATGCCTTATTATCAATGTGGTGTAAAGAAAGCTATTAAATAACATTAGTGTGATGTAAGTTATTAATAACAATTCAAATACTGCAAACCATGCTACAAAATACCTTTGATTATGTCCATGTTACCAAAGCACAAGATGTAAAAAAGAATGACTAGACACTTTTTACCACATTAAGCTGTGGTTCCATATCTCTTAGCTTCATTTATAGCCCTTCCTCATATGTAGTTATAAGAATTAAATAAGAAAACATGTGAAAGCCATGTTGTATACCATAGTACTCTCTAAAAGGTTGCTTTATATTCAAAGTAAAACTAATAGGGAAAATAGAGATAAGACTATCTGTTGACATACAGGACAAACAGCTTTTGGCTAAAGTCACTTTTTGGATCTTTGCTGTTTTGGGTTTTGTTTTGTTAGTTTTGCCTTGACTAACTTTGTTTCTTAAAAAATCAATGTGTTTCTTTAATGATAAGCTTCTTATTTCATTGATTTCATATTTCTTTTTTACTTGAGTGTCAATTTCTCAGTCATGTCTGACTCTCTGCAACCCCATGGACTGTAGCCCGCCAGGTTCTTCCGTCCATGAAATTCTCCAGACAGCAATACTGGACTAGAATCCCCTTCTGCAGGTGATCTTTCTGACCCACAGATCAAACACAAGTCTCCCACATTACAGGCAAATTCTTTGCTATCCGAGTCACCAAGGATCACTTAATAAACAGTAATTTTCCTCTATGCTGGCTTATAACAGCACTTTTCTTTTGCTATAAATTCAGGTATATAAAATAAATTAATCTTCAAGTCTCAAGATTAGCTTTGGTAATAGGACCAAATAAATGATTGTTCTTTCTCTCAAATTTAACAAAATTCAACAGTTTGCAATAATTAGTTTTAGTTCTTAAAGAATTTCTTTGAATATATTATTTCTTTTAATTTATGTAGTTACGTGAAATTTTAAGCACAGCTACTTGAGGAAACATGGACTAAGCCCACTGATTCTTTCAAGAGAGTTAGTTGACTTGTACTGTGAGACAGTTCTATTTCCAGTGATCAGAGTAGAGTTGAGGCAGGTGATTTTTCTTCCCCTTCCATTCACAGCATGTACTGAGAGTTGCTGTTTTAGAGGAGTGGAAAAGGCATTTATAATTCCTCTGTTAGAGCCCATAAGTGCAACACCTACCTGGTGCCAAAAGGAAGTCTGCTCCTTTCTCTTAGTTTCCTGACCCGTGTTTATATTTGGCTCTGGGCCTTTGGAGGATGTGATCACCAGGGATTCTGTTAACACTGAGTTTCATCAAAATGGCTAACAAGAGGCATGGGGAAAGTCAGACCCCAGCACTATCGTTCCAAATTACAGCAGTTCGTGTATTTGGCTTTTTCTCAGTCTTAGGGAAATTTGTTGTATATGTTCTTGTCTAACTAAGAGGAAGCTCTACATGGGAAAGTGCTTCCCTGGTGGTTCAGTAGGAAAAAATCTGCATGCAATACAGGAGACATGGGTCCAATCCTTGGGTCAGGAAGATCATCTAGGGAAGGAAATGGCAGCCCACTTCAGTATTCTTGCCTGGGAAATCCCAGACAGAGGAGCCTGGTGGGCTACAGTCCATGGGGTCACAAAAGAGTTGGACATGACAATGCCTAAACAACAACAAGGAGGGAAAGCCAAATTGTTAAAAATGAACTCCATGGTGTTTATAATTATGATTTACATGGCCTATTTGTGTGTGCATGTGTGTGTTAAAGAATGCAAAGTTCCATTTTTTGATGGCCACGTGCTTCTGTTGTAGTTGTTGTTCAGCCGCTAGCCATGTTCGACTCTGTGGCCCCATGGACTGTAGCCTTCCACGGGATCTCCTAAGCAAGAGTACTGGAGTGGATTGGAGTGGATCGTCCTTTCCTTTTCTGAGGGATCTTCCCGACCCGGTGAACACATGTCTCTGCATTGCAGGTGGATTCTTGGCCTCTGAGCCACCAGAAAAGGAGCTATATTGGCACTGTGCTTGTGTGCATGCCAAGTCGCTTCAGTTGTGTCCAACTCTTTGCAACCCTATTGATTGTAGCCCTCCAGCCTCCTCTGTTCATGGGATTCTCCAGGCACCAATATGAGAGTGGGTGGCCATGCCCTCTTCCAGGGTATCTTCATGACCCAGGAATTGAACCCATGTCTCTTACATCTCCTGCATTGGCAGATGAGCTCTTTACACTAGCACCACCTGGGAAGCCCAAAGAAATTGCAAATCTTAGAAACATAAATTGATTGCATTGACTTGAGAGTCTCCTAATAAATATCAAAGATGACCACAATGCCAGTTTGCCATGGCTAGTCCAGATGCTGCCAGTAACTTATTTTTATAAAGATTTGGACCACTTCCAAATTGCAGACTCTATCTTTACACATGTGAAATAAAATTAGCACATATTTGGTAGAGGTTCTCTGAGTACTTAAAGAAAATTATGTGATATAAACACCAGCTGAGCCATGATTTCTCTCAATATGGATATTAAACAGTAACCAGTTTTATGTATGAAGTGCAGGGCTTAGAGCTACAAGTGCTCATTCTCATTTTTTTTCCTGATTTTACACGACAGTTGATAGAGTACTAACAGATATTTCATGGGTGAAGTCCTCATCAATTTCCCATTGACTAATTGTATTTGTCATTTAAAGACATTTAGAATGTGCTTAACTCGGTTTATTTACTTTCAGGATATATACTAATATATATATATATATATATTTCACAAATACGTTTAGTTTGTTACTAATTTTTGTTATATTCCTAATTTTTCAATCTAATAATATTAACTACAAATCTGTGAAAGACTCTCCATTTGTCTGAGAATTCTAAGACAGAGATTTATTTTCCTCACTTAGGCAGCCAGTTTCTTTTTATACTATAATATGGTAGCTCATCACTGGAGAAGGGAATGACAAACCACTTCAATATTCTTGCTTTGAGATCCCCATGAACAGTATGAAAAGGCAAAAAGAGAAACTCACCAGGTTGGTAGGTGCCCAAGATGCTACTGGAGATCAGTGGGGAAATAACTCCAGAAAAAATGAAGGGATGGAGCCAAAGCAAAAACAACACCCAGGTGTGGATGTGACTGGTGATAGAAGCAAGGTCAGATGCTGTAAAGAACAATATGGCATAGGAACCTAGAATGTTAGGTCCATGAATCAAGGCAAAATGGAAGTGGTCAAACAGGAGATGGCAAGAGTGAGCTACTGCAGATGGTGACTGCAGCCATGAAATTAAAAGATGCCTATTCCTTGGAAGAAAAGTTATGACCAACCTAGACAGCATATTAAAAAGCAGAGGCTTTACTTTGCCAACAAAGGTCTGTCTAGTAAAGGTTATGGTTTTTTCAGTTGTCATGTGTGGATGTGAGAGTTGGACTATAGAGAAAGCTGAGCACTGAAGAATTGATGCTTTTGAACTGTGGTGTTGGAGAAGATTCTTGAGAGTCCCTTGCACTGCAGGGAGATCCAACCAGTCCATCCTAAAGGAAATCAGTCCTAAATATTCACTGGAAGGACTGATGCCGAAGCTGAAATTCCAATACTTTGGCCACCTGATGCGAAGGGCTGACTCATTTGAAAAGACCCTGATGCTTTTCAAAAAGAAAGAGTGAAGGCAGAAGGAGAAGGGGATGACAGGGGATGAGATGGTTGGATGGCATCACTGACTCAATGGACATGAGTTTGATGAGACTCTGGGAGTTGGTGATGGACAGGGAGGCCTGGTGTGCTTCAGTCCATGGGGTCGCAAAGAGTCAGACATGACTGAGCGACTGAACTGAACTGATAGGAGGTCTTGGGCTACCCAGGTGGTAAAGAATCACCTGCCAGTGCAGGAGATGCAAGAGAAGCAGATTCAGTGTAAGCCAGGAAGACCATCTGGAGGAGGAAATGGCAATCCGCTCCAGTACTCTTGCCTGAAAAATTCATGGGCACAGGAGCCTGGTGGGCTATAGTCCATAGCATCGCAAAGAGTCAGACACAACTGAAGCAAATCAGCACAGCACACAGAACATACTGTAACAGGATTTAAAATTAAAATGTAATTTTTTGAGTTTAATAATCTTATCTGTAAACCATTCCTTGTGTTCCATATGCTACAATACAAGATTTTGAATGTTCTTGAGAAATTGTGAAGAATTATATAAAATTAGGCTTAAATATTACCATTATTTTATTTTATTCTGAAAATTGCTTTCATACAAATGCATTTACATGACATTTCATACAAACTGAAACGTATGTAGCCATATAGGAGTCAATATCAAATAATATATTAAATGATTTTGGAAAATTGTCAAGGTCCTGGGTTGGGAAGACCCCCTGGAGAAGGAAATGGCAACCCACTCCAGTACACTTGCCTGGAGAATCCCAAGGAGGGAGGAACCTGGTAGGCTACAGTCCATGGGGTTGCAAAGAGTCAGACACAACTGAGCGATTTCACTTTCACTTTCATATAGGAGTCAATATCAAATAATATATTAAATGATTTTGGAAAATTGTCAAGGTCTATACAAATGGACTTCCCTAGTGGTTCAGATGGTAAAGCATCTGCCTACAATGCGGGAGACCTGGGTTCAATCCCTGGGTCAGGAAGATCTCCTGGAGAAGGAAATGGCAACCCACTCCAGTATTCTTGCCTGGAAAATCCCATGATTGGAAGAGCCTGGTAGGCTACAGTCCATGGGGTTGCAGAGAGTCGGACACGACTGAGCGACTTCACTTTCATACAAATGTTATATGCTCTTTTTGAAAGTAGCCGTGGTGTTATCTCCTTCTAAAAAGTAAACTTTCAAATGAATTTCTTTGCATGAATGACTAATATAATGAGTATTTCAACTTGCTACTTTCTCAGGTAGTGGAACCATTTACATATTATTTTAATTGAAACTGAGAAAAAAAATTAAAAACATGATGATATTTAATGAGCCTTCAGCTTTCTCACTGAACTGTTAGCCTACTTGCCACTAGTTATTTCAGTATTTAGAAATTTAAATGTGATTTTATTTATAAATGAAAGTATTCTTTAGAAAACTGTTTCTGCTTTCCAGATACTTCAATTTATAGCAATTTAGGGAAAGAAGATCACTATGGGACAATCAGTATTTACAGGCCTGATTTTATCATTATGCATCTGTTCATGAAATCTGGGTTTCTTTTTTTTTTCTTTTTTTGTAAAGTTTTTAACTGAGATTGTACATGTGCTGGCTCACTTGCTCAGTCGTGTCTGACTCTGTGACTTCATGGACTATAGCCTGCCAGGCTCCTCTGTCCATGGGGATTCTCCAGGCAAGAATACTGGAGTGGGTTGCCATTTCCTTCTCCAAGAATTAACACACACATACACAGAGAGAAGCCCATAAATGGTAAGTGAATAGATTTTAAGAGAATGAACATGGTCATGTAACTACCACTCAGATCAAGAAACACAGCATTACCAGCAATCCAGAAGCTTCCCTCAAAATGGGAGAAAATATTTGTAAATGACACAACTGACAAAGAATTCATCTCCAAAATGTAAAAATAATTCATATAGCTCAGTATGAAAAAAAAAAAAAAAAAACCAATGCAATCAAAATATGGGTGGCAGACCTAAACAGGCATTTCTCCAAAGAAGACATACACAGGTTCAAGAAATATATGAAAAGATGCTCAACATCACTAATTGTTAGAGAAACACAAACCAAAACTATGATGAGGTATCACCTCACACCAGTCAGATGACCATGATCAAAAAATGCACATATAATTTGAGTCAGAAAGAAAGCGACTGGCTTCACCCATTTTCTCTCCCTAGAATTCACAGCAGGTTTTCTCCTATCTAAACTACTTTCAGAGAATCTTTTGTTTAATGTCTAAAGAAGATGTGTGAAGGTCCTTAAAGGAAAGGGGAATAAGTCTGATTATTAATGGCTCCTTAATTAACTTGACAGCACCCTTTCTAAACATTAAGTAAACTTTTTCAGGGTATATTTTCTGTGAGCATTAGTGGCCCTTCTGTGTGAAATGGTAAAGAAACTGAAGCATTCTATCTTTCTCAGTTCCATGTGATTTAATAGCAATGGAAACCATGGCGAGAAAAAAAGAAATGGTCTCAACTAACCCCTGTGAGTGGAAAGGTAATCAAGAACCAAGTCCTCTTTCTCACTGTTTTTGCGTGTTTGCATTCATTTTGCAGAATATCGGACTATAAGTATTTCAGGCTAATTCCAGGAACATGTATCTCTCTGTTTTATTGGATAGTTCAAATACCAACGCCTTTTGCTTTAAAATTATTTTGCTCTTTGTCTGTGCTCAATAGAGAAAATGAGTTAAGAGATATTCCATTACTTATGAATTTCATGTTTGTGTCTCCCTATTTGTGGGTGTGTCTGTGTGTCTGCATGTATATATTTATTTCTACCTAAATACAGGAATAAAAGTGTTAACGAGTAGCCAGAGATAGCTAAACTGGAACCCAGTGTGGCTTATTAGCTTAGTTTGCACAGTAACCAGCCATATGTTCTATGACGTGCTATTCTTCCAAGCCTTTTCCTTCCATTGCAAAACAGTTCATAGTTTTAATAAATGCATATAAATACCATTATCCAAAGCTCTCATTTGTCTACAGACTATTTGGCACATATGGTATGACATTAACAAGGAATATGCTTCATTTCTTTAGCCCTTTTCACAGCATCCTTCACTTCCTTGTTTCTTAAGCTATAAATTAATGGATTTAACATAGGAACAACCAGGGTGTAAAACACAGATGCCACTTTTTCTTGTTCTAAGGAATACTGGGAGCTTGGTTGAATGTAGTTAAAGCTTACAGAGCCATAGAGTAGAGTCACAACTGTGAGATGTGACGCACACGTGGAGAAGGCTTTGTGTCTGCCTGCTGCTGAGCGGATCCTCAGGATAGCGGCAACAATGAAGATGTAGGAGACCACCACAGTCACGAAAGTGATCATGGCAATAACGCCAGAGAAGATTAAAAGCAGCAGCTCATTCATGGATGTGTCAGAACAGGACAGCTTCAACAGCGGGGGGAGGTCACAGAAGAAGTGCCTGATGACATTTGGCCCACAGAAAGACAACTTCAGCAAGCCAATTGTGTGAGTCAACGAGTTGATTACGCCTCCTACACATGATCCAATGACCAGAACAACACAAACTGTTTTTGTCATAGCCACGGTATAAAGTAAAGGGTTCACAATGGCCATATAGCGGTCATAAGCCATTGCTGCCAGCAAGAAGGCCTCAGCGGTAATGAGAAACGCGAATATGTGAGTCAACGAGTTGATTACGCCTCCTACACATGATGCAATGACCAGAACAACACAAACTATTTTTGTCATAGCCACAGGGTAAAGTAAAGGGTTCACAATGGCCATATAGCGGTCATAAGCCATTGCTGCCAGCAAGAAGCCCTCAGCAGTAAGGAGAGACACGAATGAAAAGTACTGCCCAATGCATGCAGAGAACGAGATTGTCTCCCGTTCAGCAAAGAAGTTCAGCAGCATTCTGGGTGCAAAGACTGACGAATAGCAGGCATCAGTGAATGACAGGCAGCTGAGGAAATGATACATGGGTGTTTGGAGTTTGGGAGTTATTTGGATTAGAAGGAACATTCCTAGATTCCCCACCAAGGAAATGGAATAGACGAGCAGGAACACCAGGAAGAGGACCACTTTCAGTTCAGCATGATCTGTCAGTCCCGAAAGGATAAACTCGGTCACCAGTGTAAAATTAACATCAGCCATGGGTTTGTTAATCTTGGTAACTGTCAACAAATAAATTGAGAATGGTCATGCAGCATTATCAAGACTACTCGGAATCTCTAACTATCAAAATGACTTGAGTTACTGACTGCTCTGCTCTGGACTTCCCTGGTGGCTCAGATGGTAAAATGTCTGTCTACGATGTGGGAGACCAGGGTTAAATCCCTGGGTTGGGAAGATCCCCTGGAGAAAGAAATGGCAATCCACTCCAGGACTATTGCCTGGAAAATCCCATGGACAGAGGAGCCTGGTAGGCTACAGTCCATGGCGTCGCAAAGACTTGGACACAACTGAGCGATTTCACTCACTCACTCACTGCTCTGGTTGTTTTAGCTATAAAATTAGGAAAAAAATTTAACTAGAAATATTTAGTCTCTTCAAGCACTGTCTATTTGCTTGTCTCATAGAAAATTCCAAGAATTGAAGCAAGAAAACATTAGAGTTTTAGCTTCAGGATACATTCAAAATGCTCCTTAGTGTGAAGAAAAAAACTTAAGTGAATTTCATTCTCTGTGTGTGTGAATTGCTCAGTTGTGTCCTACTCTTTGTGACCTCATAGACTGTAGCCTGCCAGGTCCCTCTGTCCATGGGATTTTTCCAGGCAGAAATACAGGAGGGGGTAGCCTTTCTCCAGGGAATCTTCCCACAGATCAAACCCAGGTCTCCTGCATTCCAGGCAGATTCTTTACCATCTGATCCACCAGGGAAGCTTCTAAAATAGGCAAAATCTAGATTATAAAGCATAGTTATTTAAATTAGAAATTTAATCTGTGATACCGCTGAAGTTCTCTTTTAAGAAATGATACAGGATGTCCCTTAGAGTCTGGTGGTTAGACTCCAGGCTTCCATTGCAGGGGGGTGTAGGTGTGAGCTCTGATCAAGGAGCTACGTCCCCACAGTAAAAAACTGAAAGAAACAAAGTTTTTAAAAAATGATGCAAATAAACTTACTTACAAATAGAAACAGACTTACAGACATAAGAAACAAACTTATGGTCTCCAAAGGGAAAGGGGATGGGGAGATATAAAGTAGGAATTTGAGAATAACAATGCACACTACTATAAATGAAATAGATAAAACCAAGGAGCTACTGAATGACACAGGGAACTATACTCAGTATTTTATAGTAAGCTACACTGGAAAAGAATCTGAAAACGATTCAATATATATTATATGCAAAGAATTTATACCCATTATATACATACATATATATATGTGTATGTATATATATATATATATATAGGGAGAGAGAGAGAGAGAATCACTTTGCCATACACCAGAAACTAACACAATATGGTAAATCAACTGCACATCAACAACAACTACAAAATAAACTTACATCAGATATAATTGTGGCTAATGTCATTTCTATAAATATCTGAGCATAAACTGTATCATGGCCTTTAAACTTGTTTTCCCACTTATGGTCTCATGCTTACTGTGTAATCCACATTTTTTTAAACTTTGATTTGACAAAAGGCAAGGTCCCAATATCAAAAATTCTGGATTCATTCTTAAAAAATAGCCAGAAGCATTGGCTTTTGAGAATAATGTCCACTAGAAATTGAGAGAGAGGGTACTCTGAGCTGAAATATGATAAATAGAACTTATAATTGGCCTTCTTTGGGAAAACTTCCATTTTTAAAAAAATTTATTGAAATAGTTGGCATGTTTAGGTGGTTCCCATTTTCCAAAATGACAATCCATGCCACAATATACTCCTACATTCATATGATGGTGTGGAAAGTCTTATAGAATAAATGACATAAGAAGCAGAACTGTTACTGACCTACTGCCAGGGTCCAGCCCCAGTGGATCCAGGGTAATCCGAAGCGGGGACAGCGTGGTGAGAAAGATATACAGATTTAGAGACAGATAAGGAAAGAGTTTGCAGTTAAGAGAATAGAGGAGAGAAAGAGGCTGTATTCCTTTGTTTACATAGAAAGCCAATAAAACTCCAAGACAAGAAGTTTGCCCTGTTCACAGAGGCCACAGGTGCCCTCCCAGTCTCCCGAGGGAGTGAAGACGCAGAACATCTTCCCGTTCAGGTCTTAGAAACCCGGGCAGATAAGTGGACGCAGGGAGCCTCTATGCTCCAAGGGATCAGTCTGAAAAAGAGAGTGAGAGGGAGAGAGAGAGAATGATTGACATGGGGAGACCAAGGTGCTTCAGTGAGCGAGGCCCCATAGCTTTATTTTCAAAAGGAGTTTTATACCTTTCCCACAAATGATGTTGTGTGCATTATCTTCTGGTCTTGGAGGCCTGTGAAACATTTTAAGACCCTGTTTTGATAAAGGCTGCTCAACCAGAAAACTTATTTTCCCTCAAAGTGTTTTTTCTTTATATTTCTAATCTATGTCAGTCTCAGAAAGTATCAAAGAAAGTTACATTTCTCACGGAGCAAAGGTGCAGTAAGTTACAACAAACAAAGAACCAATTAGCTCAAAACTCTGATGTGGTTAGTTTCAAGGCTACTATTTTCTTCCATTCTAACTATGCTAACTAACCCACTCCCAGGCGCACAGCGGATAAGAGATATGGGAACTTAGCGACGAGCATTGGCTCAACAGTGAAATCCTACACCGGCACTACTCTAATAACTTTTAACTCTTTGAAAGGCTCTATGTTCTAGGCTTCCTGTGCCTCTCACACTTGGGGGGCTGTAAACAATCACATGCATAGTTGTGAAAGTCCAGGTAAGGCAGGTTAGAGAGCCATCAGAGGGGTTTGAGTTGAAACACTCATTTTATATGCAGGAGACTGTTAACTGGAGCTCTAAGTTAACTTTTTCCAGAGAAAGGTGGTCAGGGATAGCCCCTGTTAATGTCAGAAACATTGGTGAAAGTCATAAAATAATAAGACAGACAGATTCTGGTTTTGGGGTAGATGCTCGAGAAGGCCCAGGGGGGTTTCCTCGAGGCCTGATCTCACCTTTGCCTATCAGGCCTCTTCCTCAACCTTTGCCACGGGCGGGATTCCCCATGCTGGCTCCCAGGAACCTACTTTGGATGGTTTGTATTAGCTATGCATTTCTAATACAAAGGAAGATTTATGGCCTTTGATATCCAATAGAAACACCATACTCAAGAGACTCAGGAAACAATCTTTATACTTTTCTAACTAAAGCAAGTTTATAAAATAATACCAACCTATAAAACATACAACTACTTCTCTGCAATAATTTTTTTCATGATATTGCCACAGGTTTCTTAAAATATGCCATGTCTTTTCCACTTAACCAATAGACATCTTCTGAGCACTTGGAAGGTCCCATAAAATGAAACCAACCTATAGAGCATATGACTACTTCTTTGCAATATTTTTTTCATGAAATCACAGCAAGTTTCTTAAAACGTGTCATGTCTTTTCCAATGCACATTTATTATTTTTAAACATTGCCCACAAAATGGAACTCTTTTTTCACATTTATTTAAAATAAAAGCTTTGTAAATAAGTCAGGATTACTAGTGCAAACTTGTCTCAGATGCTAAAACAATCTGCCTGCAATCTGCCTGGGTTCAATCTCTGGGTTGGAGAGATCCCCTGGAGAAGGAAATGGCAACCCAATCCAGTATTCTAGCCTGGGAAATTCCATGGACAGAAGAGCCTGGAAGGGCTACAGTCCACTGGGTGGCAAAGAGTAATATTGTGAGTATTGCATGAATTTTACTTACCAGTGAGTGGAAGAAAAAAAAATGTGCAACAACTTAGCTCATTTATGAGCCTCATCACCACCCATTCTTGTGGTCTATTTTTCTATATTTCCCCCCCAAACAAAAACAAGGACACAAAAGATAGTTAAATCTGTTGCTTTGCAGTGCTGCATAAATTAAGTCAGTGGCAAAAGTTAACAAGTAGTAGCTTTGAAATTAAAAATTTTTAAAGAAAAGAACAAAAAAGCACTGAATCCATGCTGTCAATGCAAGAGCAAGATGAACAAAGAACAATCATATCAGAAAACAGATCTAGTTAAAAAGTTCATTTATATAATTACCTCAGTTCAAATGGGAATAGAGTCCCTGGAGTTCATCTTGTGACTGAATGATATAATAAATATTTTATTAAAAGTTCCTCCGTGTATCTTGAGGGAGTTAGGAAACTCACAAATGCAACTGCCCCCTTAAGGCATTTCACTTCCTTACTTTACAATGAATAAAGGAAATTTGCCACAATTAAAGAGGAAAAAATAACTGTGTGTATACACACACACACATAACCAATAAAGGTCCATCTAGTCAAAACTTTGGTTTTTCCAGTAGTCATGTATGGATGTGAGAGTTGGACTATAAAGAAAGCTCAGCACCAAAGAATTGATACTTTTGAATGGTGGTGTTGGAGAAGACCCTTGAGAGTCACTTGGACTACAAGGAGATCCAACCTGTCCATCCTAAAGAAAATCAGTCCTAAATTTTCATTGGAAAGACTGATGTTGAAGCTGAAGCTTCAATACTTTGGCCACGTGGTGTGAAGAACTGACTCATTGGAAAAGACCCTGATGCTGGGAAAGATTGAAGGCGGGAGGAGAGGGGGGGCAACAGAGGATGAGATGGTTGGATGGAATCACCAAGTCCATGGGCATGAGTTTGAGCAAGCTCTGGTGGTTGGTGATGGACAGAGAAGCCTGGCATGCTGCAGTCCAGTTCAGTTCAGTTCAGTTACCTAGTCGTGTCTGACTCTTTGCAACCCCATGGACTGCAGCACACCAGGCTTCCCTGTCCATCGCCAACTACTAGAGCTTGCTCAAATTCATGTCCATTGAGTCAGTGATACCATATAATCATCTCATCCCCTGCTGTCCCCTTCGACTCCCGCCTTCAATCTTTCCCAGCATCAGGGTCTTTCCATTGAGCCAGTTCTTCACATCATTTGGCCAAAGTATTGTAGTTTCTGCTTCAACATCAGTCCTTCAATGAATATTCAGGACTGGTTTCCTTTAGGATGGACTGGTTAGAACTCCTTGTAGTCCAAGGGACTCACAAGAGTCTTCTCCAAACCACAATTCAAAAGCATCAATTCTTCGGCACTCAGGCTTCTTCACAGTCCAAGTCTCACAGCAAAATGGCTGTCTGGGGAGGCCTTACAAATAGCTGTGAAAAGAAGAGAGGCGAAAAGCAAAGGAGAAAAGGAAAGATATAAGCACCTGAATGCAGAGTTCCAAAGAATAGCAAGAAGAGATAAGAAAGCCTTCTTCAGTGATCAATGCAAAGAAATAGAGGAAAACAACAGAATGGGAAAGACTAGAGATCTCTTCAAGAAAATTAGAGATACCAAGGGAACATTTCATGCAAGGATGGGCTCGATAAAGGACAGAAATGGTATGGACCTAACAGAAGCAGAAGATATTAAGAAGAGGTGGCAAGAATACACAGAAGAACTGTACAAAAAAGATCTTCACGACCCAGATAATCATGATGATGTGATCACTCATCTAGAGCCAGACATCTTGGAATGTGAAGTCAAGTGGGCCTTAGAAAGCATCACTACGAACAAAGCTAGTGGAGGTGATGGAATTCCAGTTGAGCTGTTTCAAATCCTGAAAGATGATGCTGTGAAAGTGCTGCACTCAATCTGCCAGCAAATTTGGAAAACTCAGCAGTGGCCACAGGACTGGAAAAGGTCAGTTTTCATTCCAATTCCAAAGAAAGGCAATGCTGAGTTGACTCATTGGAAAAGACTCTGATGCTGGGAGGGATTGGGGGCAGGAGGAGAAGGGGACGACCGAGGATGAGATGGCTGGATGGCATCACTGACTCGATGGATGTGAGTCTGAGTGAACTCCGAGAGATGGTGATGAACAGGGAGGCCTGGCGTGCTGCGATTCATGGGGTCGCAAAGAGTCGGACACGGCTGAGCGACTGAACTGAACTGAACTGAGATGGACATTTGTTGACAAAGTAATGTCTCTGCTTTTGAAAATGCTATCTAGGTTGGTCATAACTTTTCATCCAAGGAGTAAGCATCTTCTAATTTCATGGCTGCAGTCACCATCTGCAGTGATTTTGGAGACCAAAATAATAAAGTCTGACACTGTTTCCACTGTTTTCCCATTTATTTCCCATGAAGTGATGGGACCAGATGCCATGATCTTCGTTTTCTGAATATTGAGCTTTCAGCCAATTTTTTCACTCTCCTCTTTGACTTTCATCAAGAAGCTTTATAGTTCCTCTTCACTTTCTGCCATAAGGGTGGTGTCATCTGCATATCTGAGGTTATTGATATTTCTCCTGGAAATCTTGATTCTAGCCTGTGCTTCTTCCAGCCCAGCGTTTCTCTTGATGTACTCTGTAAATAAGTTAAATAAGCAGGGTGACAATATACATCCTTAACATACACCTTTTCCTATTTGGAACCAGTCTGCTATTCCATGTCCAGTTCTAACTGTTGCTTCTTGACCTGCATATAGGTTTCTAAAGAGACAGGTCAGGTGGTCTGGTACTCCCATCTCTTTCAGAATTTTCCAGTTTATTGTATCCACACAGTCAAAGGCTTTGGCATAGTCAATAAAGCAGAAAAAGATGTTTTTCTGGAACTTTCTTGCTTTTTCCATGATCCAGCGAATGTTGGCAATTTGATCTCTGGTTCCTCTGCCTTTTCTAAGACCAGCTTGAACATCTGGAAGTTCATGATTCACGTATTGTTGAAGCCTGGCTTGGAGAATTTTGAGCATTACTTTACTAGCTTGTGAGTTGAGTGCAATTGTGTGGTAGTTTGAGCATTCTTTGGCATTGCCTTTCTTTGGGATTGGAATGAAAACTGGCCTTTTCCAGTCCTGTGGTCACTGCTGAGTTTTCCAAATTTGCTGGCATATTGAGTGTTGCACTTTCACAGCATCATCTTTCAGGATTTGAAATAGCTCAACTGGAATTCCATCACCTCCACTAGCTTTGTTCGTAGTAATGCTTCCTAAGGCCCACTTGACTTCACATTCCACGATATCTGACTCTAGGTTAGTGATCACACCATCGTGATCATCTTGGTTGTGAAGATTTTTTTTGTACAGTTCTTCTGTGTATTCTTGCCATCTCTTCTTAATATCTTCTGCTTCTGTTAGGTCCATACCATTTCTGTCCTTTATTGAGCCCATCTTTGCATGAAATGTTCCCTTGGTATCTCTAATTTTCTTGAAGAGATCTCTAGTCTTTCCCATTCTGTTCTTTTCCTCTATTTCTTTGCATTGATCCCTAAAGAAGGCTTTCTTATCTCTTCTTGCTATTCTTTGGAACTCTGCATTCAGATGCTTATATCTTTCCTTATCTCCTTTGCTTTTCACTTCTCTTCTTTTCACAGCTATTTGTAAGGCCTCCCCAGATAGCCATTTTGCTTTTTTGCATTTCTTTTCCATGGGGATGGTCTTGATCCCTGTCTCCTGTACAATGTCATGAACCTCATTCCATAGTTCATCAGGCACTCTATCTATCAAATCTAGTCCCTTAAATCTATTTCTCACTTCCACTGTATAATCATAAGGGATTTGATTTAGGTCATACCTGAATGGTCACATCCTTACATGAATGCTGGAAAAAAACCATTGATTTCACTATATGGACCTTTGTTGGCAAAGTAATGTCTCTGCTTTTTAATATTCTGTCTAGTTTACTCACAGCTTTTCCTCCAAGAAGAAAACATCTTTTAATTCCATGGCTACAGTCACTGTCTGCAGTGAGTTTGGAGCCTCAAAAAATAGTCGCTCACCATTTCCATTGCTTCCCCATCTATTTGCCATGAAGTGATGGGACCGGACGCCATGATCTTAGTTTTCTGAATGTTGCGTTTTAAGCCAACTTTTTCAAGGCTTAATTTGTTACTGTGTGAATATGCCCTTGGGACACAGGGAAGGTCTAGGAGGATGAAAGCCTTCTTTCTACAAATAAGAAACTGGAGGAGAATGGTTTTGTATTTGAAAGGGCCCCAGGGTGTCTTCTGCATTTTGATCCCACTTGTCTTTGATAATCTTCAACCCCGTGGGCAATAAGTGATGGATAAGAAAAGAGATCCCATTTTGCATGGAGATGTTAATCATAAACTCAGCAGGGGAGCTCAATTTTAAGAGGACCTGGTTTCAACATGACAAAATAGATGGTATGAGTCCACTGAAAAAGATGTACAACTTGAGAGTTATGAATTAAGTTCTATTTGGGGCAAAATTAGGCCTGCAGCCAGGAGGCAGCATCTCATATAGCTCTGAGAGACTGCTGCAAAGCAGCAGTGGGTTAAAGTCAATATATAAGGTTTTGATGAAGGGACTTAATACCATAAAGCATTCATTCTACAAAAGGTTTCCTCAATGGCACCCCACTCCAGTACTCTTGCCTGGAAAATCCCATGGCCAGAGGAGCCTGAAAGGCTGGAGTCCATGGGGTCGCTGGGAGTTGGACACAACTGAGCGACTTCACTTTCACCTTTCACTTTCATGCATTGTAGAAGAAAATGGCAACCCACTCCAGTGTTCTTGCCTGGAGAATCCAAAGGACGGGGGAGCCTGGTGGGCTGTCGTCTCTGGGGTCACACAGAGTCGGACACGACTAAAGTGACTTAGCAGCAGTAGCAGCAGCATGGGGATCTGAGGTCACTGTGAAGGGATTTAGTGCTTAATGCTTCTTTAGATATGAGGAGATGCAAGGATTGAAGACAAGTTATGTCCAACCTAGATAGCATTTTCAAAAGCAGAGACATTACTTTGCCGACTAAGTCCGTCTAGTCAAGGCTATGGTTTTCCCTGTGGTCATGTATGGATGTGAGAGTTGAACTGTGAAGAAGGCTGAGCACTGAAGAACTGACACTTTTGAAGTGTGGTGTTGGAGAAGACTCTCGAGAGTCCCTTGGACTGCAAGGAGATCCAACCAGTCCATTCTGAAGGAGCTCAACCCTGGGATTTCTTTGGAAGGAATGATGCTAAAGCTGAAACTCCAGTACTTTGGCCACCTCATGCAGAGTTGACTCATTGGAAAGACTCTGATGCTGGGAGGGTTTGGGGGCAGGAGGAGAAGGGGACGACCGAGGATGAGATGGCTGGATGGCATCACGGACTCGATGGATGTGGGTCTGAGTGACCTCCGGGAGATGGTGATGAACAGGGAGGCCTGGCGTGCTGCGATTCATGGGGTCGCAAAGAGTCAGACACGACTGAGCGACTGAACTGAACTTAAGGGTTGAGATAAGATCATCCAGCTATCTAAATACCTGTCCCACCAGATTCCCTGGAGCACAGAGTACCTCACTCCACCCTGAACACCCTCAAGGGTTGTTGCAGGTCAACAGCTACAGCAGCCTGGGCTTTGGCCTTCTTAGAGGTGGATGGCAAAGGCCTTTGTTGTTCAGTTGTTGCCATTGCTCTTGGTAATTACCAGTCTGTAGTTGACATACGAGAGTAGCATGAAGTCATACCACTAAACATGAGCAAAATGAGTTTCAACTTTGGGACATTATTGAGCATGAAAAACTCGATTCTGGTAATTTTGCAATTACCATTGTTACAGAGGTGGTATTTACATTAAAAATTGTCATTAGTTTCTCAATCATTGGCTTAACTCTCACAGTTCCCTGTTGTCAAATAGGTTTACACTGCCTTTTTTTTTTTTTTTTTTTTTTTTTTAGTTTCCAAAGAGGCCTGTCTTATCAAAACTAAATTTGTTGAGTAGAATCACCCTTCAATAGCACATACAAAAGTAGCTCCTTTATTGACACCACAAGTTATCACCTGAAAGTCTGCAGTATGAGCAGCCTTCTCTGTAAGAGTCCATTTTAAATCTATATTAACGTGGATTTAATTGTCACAAATCAGCAGAAACTTTATAATAACATTGAAATCTATTCTTAGTCTGCTCCTTTTTAGACCCTTCCTTTCTTTCTTCATCTTGATAAATTATCTTCAGTGATACTTGCTTTTGTCCAGGAACAGGTTGGAAAATAATTTCCAGACAATAGACAGAATGAGAGGAAATTAAAGTTTATTAGAGTGGGAGATGCTGTTGGAACACCAGGCCAGCTCAAGGGAGAACTGACCTGAGCAGGGTTCCTTAGTCCACTTTTGTATCCAGGGCACAAGGAGTGGGATAGAGGTCTTGAGAGTCATTTGCTGATTGGATGAGACATGTATACTGGATGGGAGGAAAGAGTAAGGCAAATGCCTTCTCCGCTCCTATGGGGTAGTTGGGGAGACAGGTTATACTGCTCAGGAAGACCTGAAATCCATTAATAGTTACAAAATGGTGGGGGTGGGGGAAGGTCCATAAGGGTCTGTTTTTTCTGTTCCTGCATACCAAGACCCTCCTTGGTTTTATCTGCTCTTTCGTCCTTGGATCACCACATTCCTCACTCTCTTTATTTTTAAGGCCAATTCTTTGCCCCCTTTTGGTACCCTGCTCATGTCTAACTATCTACCTATTTCCCTTCTCAGACACTTGAGAACCCAGTCTCAAAGGAAAAGTGGTGAAGACCGCTCTGACTTCTTCAGGCTGAACAGGGGCGTTGTGGAGCTCTGGGTCCCCTTTGCCTGCTCTCTGTCAGGGTGTATTTAGGAGAGAGCTGAAAAGGTGACTTGTTTTAGCATTGTCTAGGTGTGGGTCAGGGAAATTCTTGTCGCACCTGGAGACTTGCGGTATTCTAGAAGAAACAAGGTGAACAAGAAAGTTAAAGGTATGCGGCCCAAAGATGAGTAGAAGAGCTGCTGGGGCTGTCAGGAGAAGCAGGCCCAGACACTGGTTCGTGGCGTCCATGTTTCTCTGGGCACGAGGCAAGGATTTGGGCTCATAAAATCTTTCCCTGAAAACATCTGACTGTCTGAAGGCCAGTTCTTCTGGGTTTTTCCCAGAGCACAGGGTGCCTTATTTCTGAATTCCATCCTGAACTCCTTTCAGGGAGTGTTGAGGGTTAGCAGCCTGCAGTGGTCATGATGTAATGTTTGTAGGGGCAGCTGGCAAGTGCCAACTTCCAGTCAGCAGGGTCCCTTCCAAGCCACTATTTGACTATGTTTTGGGGGCATTTTATGGCCCTTGTGTCCCATGGGGCTGGGAAAATTCATTCCCACGTCTAGGGAAGGTTCCATTGACAGGACCCTCAGTGTGCTGTTATTGGACCAGGCCTTGCAAGAGCAAACGTTTTGGGGTCATATCTGTCTTACTAGTCTCTTGGGCCAGGAAAATATTCCCTCTTGTTGCTACTTTCCATATCTAGAGTTACATTAGTACAATCATTGACCTCATATGGAACTGCATATCAGCATTTTATCACAGGCTCAGTCACACATTTGTGACTAAGGTAGGGATCTTCTGAAACAAGTGACATAGAAAATAAAATAGCTATAGCTAAAAGTTGCTAGTGAAGTCATAAGTAAGAATTATAAGTCAAGAACTTTCATTAGGTAGAGCCCAGTATACCCCAGGTCATCTGACTTCATTTGTTAAATGACTATAGCCTGGTGTTAACCTCCTGATTGTACATCATGGAGCATCTGATCTTTTTTTTATATATATTGTCAATTTATTTATTTTAATTGGAAGTTAATTACTTTACAATATATGAAGTCTGGTTACTGAGATAAGCTTTAGAAACAAGCTTAGAGTGTCCTTTTTAATAATTTAATTAAACTTTTGAGCAATGTAATATAACAAGGAAGTACCTCAGGAGGCTTAGTAAACAAAACTAGAAACTTAGTTTAACAATTAGCAAAACTTACTATTCAGTGAAACATGATTTTTTCATTATGAGGGCATTAACCCTGGTGTCAGAGAAGGCTTTAACCCATCAAATGAAAATGAGGTTTGTCAGGGTGCCAGGTAAAGACAAGGAGCCATCTAGGATTTCCCCTAGCCCCGACTCTTTGAGTTACAGCTATCGTTCACTCATTTTTATTTGCCCAATTTAGGAGTACACTATTGCCATGTTTTAAGGACATCAGGATAGCAAAAATCTAACAGTGAGGGGTTAGATTTGTAGAATCAGAATGACCTTTTACATGTACCATAATCTTAAATGTGCTTATTTACTTTACCAAAGTCACAAAAGATTTTAAAAAAACAAATATAAATCACTTAAAGGCAAAATAAAATTTGTAATCTGTTATTGAAAGCTTCATTCTAAGAAAACTTTGCTCTCTTAACATAGAGAGTAGACTAAATTCCAGTCTGTTATCAGTTTACCAGATAACAAACAAAAGCTGTTTATCAGTTAATCTTAGAAAAGTCTTTTCCATACACCTTGAAAGACTAGCAGTATTTTTCTAAAGGCATGAGAGTGAAACCATAGAAGGCATGTTTACAATCTAATTAAAGTGCAATTGACAAAGTAGCCTGGCCATTGCTGTTACTTGTAACACTTTAACATGTTAACTAGAATTATAAATGAAAACACTTTACCAGGAGTATCAGATTTTCATGAATTTCACATAATTTCCAGGATAACTATATAAGTAACATCAATATACAATATAACCTGACAAGATTCCATCCCTCTTCCAACAATACTTCCCATGTAATTTAACATGTCAAATGAACTCAGGTAGTTTAATAGCTCTTTTGGACGTCTCAGGGGCCCTCTGAAGCATCCCAAAGTTAGGTAGAAGTCAAGTTATTTAAGAAGTTTTGTCGATAAATATCAAAAGGGTTTATAACACTCATTCAGATAGAATCATATATATTACTGTGAAACAATATATTTACTTAGCCAAACAAAGAAGATTTCAAAGGTAAACATAGAACAGATCACTTCAGAGGTCAAGAAACATAAAATCCATTATCAAAGGCAGTTCAATATTTCAAGAACACTTGTATTTATGCACAAAACTCTTCCCTTGGGGTCCGCTCTCCATAAAACCTTCTTATCACTTTCTGTACCCATTTGTTCTCCCATCCTGAAACAGCCACCTGTAAGTCACGCCTACTTCCTTTTCCCTTCATAAATATAATTTCTTTCCTCAAACTTCTTTACTGAAAACACACATCCTACTTTCCTTAAGCAACCAAGAACTGACCTTTATATCAGCATTCTATAGATTGGTGAACATAAATACCAGTGATAATTTCTTTAAAAATTTGCTTTCTTATAGCGAACATCTCAGGGTGGCACCAAACATTATTCATTAATAGTCCAAGATCTCTTTAGTTTCTGAGTAAGAGGAAGTTAGTGTTAAGTTATGACTATTTCAGAGTCTTATTTTATTTGGAAATGACCTAGAGATTCCATAAGCTTCTGTCACTTAGTTTAGCACAACCTTAGAAATTCAGGTTACCAAAATCTAGACAGACTGCTTTAGACAGACCTTGTTAAAGTATAATTATTCTTAATAGAGTTTATCTAAAAGCTCATATCTCATTGACATTTTTTTAAAGTTTCTTCACTTGAGGTACTTTCCTTTCTGACAAACTTGTAAATATTTAATTTATAGCAAACTTAGGCACAATGAAAATATTATGCTTAATGTTAATGGCTCTTAGACAGGTCTATATTAGATTGCAAACAAACATTAATGCTAGATAGTTGATACTGAGTATTTCCCAGTTCACGTGAATCTGAAATTCATTTAGGTTAATTTCTCTTATATTTAGAATTGTCTGATTTGTAAGCACTTACTTTTCTTTAGGTCAGTTTAATTAGAACTCACTTACAAATTCAGCAATATTATAAAAAAAAAAAAAGACACACACTGAGATACACATGAAGACAGACAGAAAGACAGAGATCTCATAGTTTTCCACTGATATTTAAAATGTCTGTTTGACCCCCCCTTTCTTTTTTTCTTTTTTTTTTTTTTTAAGTTCTAATTTGCCCAAGGCTGAGAAGGCAACCCACTCCAGTACTCTTGCCTGGAAAATCCCATGGACGGAGAAGCCTGGTGGGCTGCCGTCTATGTGGTTGCACAGAGTCAAAGTCGCACACGACTGAAATGACTTAGCAGCAGCAGCAGAGGTCTGAGGCAAAGTGGGCTGTGTATTTCAGACACATGGAATGGGTTAACTTCAAGCTTTCTTTAGGCAGGTTTTTAACAAACTAGTTGTTTTTAATTGCATATGCAAAAAGAACTGATTTTGAAGCACAGAGGAGAGTTTTTGATCCTTCAGGCTTTTGAATAAAGAAGAAAGACCTGGACCAAAGGGAACCTCAGAATCCTTTCCTAGAGATCATGTGGATATGACAGATCAAGCTGAGGTAGTCTAGAAAATCTGATGGAGAGAGACAGAGGGTAAAAGGAGATAAGGAGGCAACGGAAAGACACATGTGGCATGAGTTCCTCAAATTTGGGGATTCTGACTGAGGCTCATGAAGGACTGAATGGAAGGAAATTCTGAGTCCTTTCTCTGCTTTTGGCAAAAGCTAGCCTTTGACTGTGTGGATCACATTAAACTGTGGAAAATTCTGAAAGAGATGAGAATACCAGACCACCTGACCTGCCTCTTGAAAGACCTGTATGCAGGTCAGGAAGTAACAGTTAGAACTGAACTGGACATGGAACAACAGCCTGCTTCCAAATAGGAAAAGGAGTACGTCAAGGCTGTATATTGTCACCATGCTTATTTAACTTATATGCAGAGTACATCACGAGAAACGCTGGACTGGAAGAAACACAAGCTGGAATCAAGATTGCCGGGAGAAATATCAATAACCTCAGATATGAAGAGGACACCACCCATATGGCAGAAAGTGAGGAGGAACTAAAAAGCCTCTTGATGAAAGTGAAAGAGGAGAGTGAAAAAGTTGGCTGACAACTCAACATTCAGAAAACGAAGATCATGGCATCTGGTCCCATCACTTCATGGCAAATGGATGGGGAAACTGTGGAAACAGTGTCAGACTTTCTTTTTAAGGTAAGGTAAGGTAAAGTCGCTCAGTCGTGTCCGACTCTTTTGCGACCCCATGGGCTATAGCCTACCAGGCTCCTCTGTCCATGGGATTTTCCAGGCAATAATACTGGAGTGGATTGTCATTTTCTTCTCCAGGGGATCTTCCCGACCCAGGGATCGAACCCAGGTCTCCCACATTGTAGACAGACGCTTAACCGTCTGAGCCATCAGGGAAGTCCAAAGTCACTGCAGATGGTGATTGCAGCCATGAAATTAAAAGACGCTTACTCCTTGGAAGAAAAGTTATGACAAACCTAGATAGCATATTAAAAAGCAGAGACATTACTTTGCCAACAAAGGTCTGTCTAGTCAAGGCTATGGTTTTTCCAGTGGTCATGTATGGATGTGAGAGTTGGACTGTGAAGAAAGCTGAGTGCCGAAGAATTGATGCTTTTGAACTGTGGTGTTAGAGAAGACTCTTGAGAGTCCCTTGGACTGCAGGGAGATCCAACCAGTCCATTCTAAAGGAGATCCGTCCTGGGTGTTCTTTGGAAGGACTGATGATGAGGCTGAAACTCCAATACTTTGGCCACCTGATGCGAAGAGCTGACTCATTGGAAAAGACTCTGATGCTGGGAGGGATTGGGGGCAGAAGGAGAAGGGGACCACAGAGGATGAGATGGCTGGATGGCATCACCGACTCGATGGACATGAGTCTGAGTGAACTCTGGGAGTTGGTGATGGACAGGGAGGCTGGGCGTGCTTCAGTCCGTGGGGTTGCGAAGAGTCGGTCGTGACTGAGCGACTGAACTGAACTGATAGGAGGTCTTGGGCTTCCCAGGTGGTAAAGAATCACCTGCCAGTGCAGGAGATGCAAGAAAAGCAGATTCAGAGTAAGCCAGGAAGACCATCTGGAGGAGGAAATGGCAATCCACTCCAGTACTCTTCCCTGGAAAATCCGTGGGCAGAGAAGCCTGGTGGGCTATAGTCCATAGCGTCGCAAAGAGTCAGAGACAACCGAAGCAAGTGAGTACAGCACACAGGACATACTATAACAGAATTTTAAAAATAAAATTTATTTTCTGAGTTTAATAATCTTATCTGTATACCATTCCTTGTGTTCCATACTCTAGGATACAGGATTTTGAATGCTGTTGAGAAATTGTGAAGAATTATATAAAATTACTCTTAAATGTTACCATTATTTTATTTTATTCTGAAAATTACTTTCCTACAAATGCATTTACATGACGTCTCATACCAAAAAAAAAGTTTTAATGTAGCCATAAAAGAGTCAATATCAAATAATATATGAAGTGATTTTGGAAAATTCTCAAGTTCTGTACAAACAGACTTCCCTGGTGGCTCAGATGGTAAAGCATCTGCTTACAATGCGGGAGACCTGGATTCATTCCCTGGGTCAGGAAGATCTCCTGGAGAAGGAAATGGCAACCCACTCCAGTATTCTTGCCTGGAAAACCCATGAACGGAAGAGCCTGGTAGGCTACAGTCCATGGCCGCAACGAGTCAGACATGACTGAGCAACTTCACTTTCATACAAATGCTCTTTTTGATAGTAGTTGTGGTGTTATCTCCTTCTAAAAAGTAAACTTTCAAATGAATTTCTTTGCATGAATGGCTAATATAATAAGTATTTCAACTTGCTACCTTCTCAGGTAGTGGAGCCATTTACATATTATTTTAATTGACAATGAAAATAATAAATCAAAAACATGACAATATTTATTGAGCCTTCAGCTTTCTTACTGAACTGTTAGCCTACTTACCACTAGTTATTTCAGTATTTAGAAAATTAAATGTGATTTTATTTATAAATGAAAGTATTCTTTAGAAAACTGTTTCTGCTTTCCAGATACTCCAATTTATAGCAATTTAGGGAAAGGAGATCACTATGGGACAATCAGTATTTACAGGCCTGATTTTATCATTATGCATCTGTTCATGAAATCTGGGTTTCTTTTTTTTCTTTTTTTGTAAAGTTTTTAACTGAGATTGTACACGTGCTGTGCTCACTCGCTCAGTCGTGTCTGACTCTGCAACTTCATGGACTGTTGCCTGCCAGGCTCCTCTGTCCATGGGGATTCTCCAGGCAAGAATACTGGAGTGGGTTGCCATTTCCTTCTCCAAGAATTAACATACACATACACACAGAGAAGCCCAAAAATGGTAAGTGAATAGATTTTAAGAGAATGAACACAGTTATGTAACTACCACTCAGATCAAGAAACACAGCATTACCAGCAATCCAGAAGCCTCCCTCAAAATGGGAGAAAATATTTGCAAATGACACAACTGACAAAGAATTCATCTCCAAAATGTAAAAATAATTCATATAGCTCAGTGTGAAACAAAAACAAACAATGCAATCAAAACATGGGTGGCAGACCTAAACAGGCATTTCTCCAAAGGAGACATATGCATGTTCAAGAAATGTATGAAAAGATGCTCAACATCACTAATTATTAGAGAAACGCAAACCAAAACTATGAAGAGGTATCACCTCACACCAGTCAGATGGCCATGATCAAATAATGCCATATAATTTGGGTCAGAAGGAAAGCAACTGGCTTCACCCATTTTCTCTCCCTAGAATTCACAGCAGGTTTTCTCCTGTCTAAACTACTTTCAGAGAATCTTTTGTTTAATGTCTAAAGAAGATGTGGGAAGGTCCTTAAAGGAAAGGGGAATAAGTCTGATTGTTAATGGCTCCTTAATTAACTTGACAGCACCCTTTCTAAACATTTAGTAAACTTTTTCAGGGTATATTTTCTGTGAGTATTAGTGGCCCTTCTGTGTGAAATGGTAAAGAAACCGAGGCATTCTATCTTTCTCAGTTCCATGTGATTTAATAGTAATGGAAACCATGGCGAGAAAAAAAGAAATGGTCTCGACTAACCACTGTGAGTAGAAAGGTAATCAAGAACCAAGTCCTCCTTCTACTGTTTTTGCGTGTTTGCATTCATTTTGCAGAATATCGGACTATAAGTATTTCAGGCGAATTCCAAGAACATGTATCTGTCCGTTTTATTGGATAGTTCAAATACCAATGCCTTTTGCTTTAAAATTATTTTGCTCTTTGTCTGTGCTCAATAGAGAAAATGAGTTAAGAAATACTCCATTACTTATGAATTTCATGTTTGTGTCTCCCTATTTGTGGGTGTGTCTGTGTGTCTGCATGTATATATTTATTTCTACCTAAATACAGGAATAAAAGTGTTAACGAGTAGCCAGAGATAGCTAAACTGGAACCCAGTGTGGCTTATTAGCTTAGTTTGCACAGTAACCAGCCATATGTACTATGACATGCTATTCTTCCAAGCCTTTTCCTTCCATTACAAAACAGTTCATAGTTTTAATAAATGCATATAAATACCATTATCCAAAGCACTCATTTGTCTACAAACAATTTGGCACATATGGTATGACATTAACAAGGGATATGCTTCATTTCTTTGGCCCTTTTCATTGCATCCTTCACTTCCTTGTTTCTTAAGCTATAAATTAATGGATTTAACATAGGAATAACCAGGGTATAAAACACAGATACCACTTTTTCTTGTTCTAAGGAATACTGGGAGCTTGGTTGAATGTAGCTAAAGCTTATTGAGCCATAGAATAGAGTCACAACCATGAGATGTGATGCACACGTGGAGAAAGCTTTGTGTCTGCCTGCTGCTGAGCGGATCCTTAGGATAGCGGCAACAATGAAGATGTAGGAGACCACCACAGTCACGAAAGTGATCATGGCAATAACGCCAGAGAAGATTAAAAGCAGCAGCTCATTCATGGATGTGTCAGAACAGGACAGCTTCAACAGTGGGGGGAGGTCACAGAAGAAGTGCCTGATGACATTTGGCCCACAGAAAGACAACTTCAGCAAGCCAATTGTGTGAGTCAACGAGTTGATTACGCCTCCTACACATGATGCAATGACCAGAACAACACAAACTATTTTTGTCATAGCCACAGGGTAAAGTAAAGGGTTCACAATGGCCATATAGCGGTCATAAGCCATTGCTGCCAGCAAGAAGCCCTCAGCAGTAAGGAGAGACACGAATGAAAAGTACTGCCCAATGCATGCAGAGAACGAGATTGTCTCCCGTTCAGCAAAGAAGTTCAGCAGCATTCTGGGTGCAAAGACTGACGAATAGCAGGCATCAGTGAATGACAGGCAGCTGAGGAAATGATACATGGGCGTTTGGAGTTTGGGAGTTATTTGGATTAGGAGGAACATTCCTAGATTCCCCACCAAGGAAATGGAATAGATGAGCAGGAACACCAGGAAGAGGACCACTTTCAGTTCAGCATGCTCTGTCAGTCCCAAAAGGATAAACTCGGTCACCAGTGTAAAATTAACATCAGCCATGGGTTTGTTAATCTTGGTAACTGTCAACAAATAAATTGAGAATGGTCATGCAGCATTATCAAGACTACTTGGAATCTCTAACTAGCAATATGACTTGAGTTACTGACTGCTCTGCTCTGGTTGTTTTAGCTATAAAATTAGAAAAAAATTTAACTAGAAATATCTAGTCTCTTCAAGCACTGTCTATTTGCTTGTCTCATAGAAAATTCCAAGAATTGAAGCAAGAAAACATTAGAGTTTTAGCTTCAGGATACATTCAAAATGCTGTTCTTAGTGTGAAGAAAAAAACTTAAGTGAATTTCATTCTGTGTGTGTGAATTGCTCAGTTGTGTCCTACTCTTTGTGACCTCATAGACTGTAGCCTGCCAGGTCCCTCTGTCCATGGGATTTTTCCAGGCAGAAATACAGGAGGGGGTAGCCTTTCTCCAGGGGATCTTCCCACAGATCAAACCCAGGTCTCCTGCATTGCAGGCAATTCTTTACCATCTGATCCACCAGGGAAGCTTCTAAAATAGCAAAATCTAAATTATAAAGCATAATTATTTAAATTGGAAATTAAACTGTGATACCGCTGAAGTTCTCCTTTAAGAAATGATACAGGTGGTGGTTAGAACTCCACGCTTCCATTGCAGAGGAGTGTATGTTTGATATGTTTGATCTCTGATCAGGGAAGTAAGTCCCTACAGTCAAAAATTGTAAGAAAAATAGTTTTTAAAATGATACAAATGAACTTATTTACAAAATAGAAACAGACTTACAGACATAGGAAACAAACTTATGGTCTCCAAAGGGAAAGGGGATGGGGAGATATAAAGTAGGAATTTGAGAGTAACAATGCAAACTACTATAAATGAGACAGATAAACAAGGAGCTACTGAATGACACAGGGAACTATACTCATGAGGGGTTGGGGGCAGGAGGAGAAGGGAACCACAGAGGATGAGATGACTGGACGGCATCACCGACTCGATGGACGTGAGTTTGAATGAACTCCGGGAGATGCTGATAGACAGGGAGGCCTGGCATGCTGCGATTCATGGGGTCACAAAGAGTCAGACATGACTGAGTGACTGAAATGAACTGACATNACAGAGGATGAGATGACTGGACGGCATCACCGACTCGATGGACGTGAGTTTGAATGAACTCCGGGAGATGCTGATAGACAGGGAGGCCTGGCATGCTGCGATTCATGGGGTCACAAAGAGTCAGACATGACTGAGTGACTGAAATGAACTGACATGGGAAAAGAATCTGAAAACAATTCCATATACATTATATACAAAAAATTTATATGCACTACATACACACATATATATGTGTGTGTGTGTATATATATATATATAGAGAGAGGGAGAGACAGAGACAGAGAGAGAGGGAATTACTTTGCCATACCCCAGAAACTAACACAATATTGTAAATCAACTACACATCAACAACAACAAAAAAATAAACTTACATCAGGTTTCATTGTGGCAGCTGTCATATCTATAAATATCTGAGCATAAACTGTATCATAACCTTTTTTAAAAATAAATTTATTTATTTTAATTGGAGGTTAATTACTTTACAATATTGTATTGGTTTTGCCATACATCAACATGTATCTGCCACAGGTATACACGTGCTCCCCATCCTAAACGCCCCTCCCTCCTCCCTTGTTTTCCCACTTATGTTTTCAGGTTTAGTGTATAGTGCACATTTTTTTAAACTTTGATTTGACAAAAGGCAAGGCCCCAATATCAACACTTCTGGATTCATTCTTAGAAAATATCCAGAAGCATTGGCTGTTGAGAATAATGTCCACTAGAAATTGAAAGAGAGGGTACTCTGAGCTGAAATATGATAACTAGAACTTATAATTGGCTTTTTTGGGGAAAACTTCCTTTTTTTTTTTTTTTGAAAACTTCCTTGAAAAAAAAAAAAAAGGATTGAAATAGTTGGCATGTTTAGGTGGTTCCCATCTTCCAAAATGACAAGCCATGCAGCAATATGCTCCTACATGCGTGGGATGGTGTGGAAAGCCTTACAGAATAAATGACAAAAGAAGCAGAATGGTTACTGACCTGTTTTGGATGGTTTGTATTAACAATGCATTTCTAATACAAAGGAAGATTTATGGCCTTTGATATTCAATAGAAACGCCATACTCAAGAGACTCAGGAAACAATCTTTATACGTTTCTAAGTAAAGCAAGTTTATAAAATAAAGCCAACCGATAAAACAGACAACTACTTCTCTGCAATATTTTTTTCATGATATCGCAGTAAGTTTCTTGAAATATGTCATGTCTTTTCCAATGCACATTTATTATTTCTAAACATTGTCCACAAAATGGAACTCTTTTTTCACATTTATATTAAAAATGAAAACATTATAAATAAGTCAAGATTACTAGTGCAACTTTGGCTCAGATGTTAAAACAATCTGCCTGCAATCTGCCTGGGTTCAATCTCTGGGTTAGAAAGATCCCCTGGAGAAAGAAATGGCAACCCAATCCAGTATTCTAGCCTGGGAAAGTCCATGGACAGAAGAGCCTGGAAGGGCTACAGTCCACTGGGTAGCAAAGAGTCGTACACCACTGAATCACCAATACACACACACACACACACACACACACACATACACAGTAACTTTACTTCTACAGAATAAAGGATGAGGTTTTCTTGGATTTATCATCCTTTCACATGGGAGATGCTAGCCCTGTGTTCAGTATGTAAAACCCAATATTTCCTTTTTTCTTATTATTTTCATAATCTCACAATATTGTTCTTTTATTATAATACCTTTATAGATCTAGAATATCTGTGGAGACAGGTGAATAATCTTCATAAGATTACATAGTTATGTAATCATAAGTTATGTAATCATAAGTAATCATAAGTTATCATAAGTAATCATAAGTAATCATAAGTTATGTAATCATAAGTTATGTAATCATAGTTACGTAATCATAAGATTACATAGTTTATATTGAAATTCATTCTTTAGAAAATATTCCAAATTGATCCAAAAATTCATTTTTATTACTCCCAAAGAAGTTGCATGACAGCTTTGAGGTTAATATAGAGAAAGAGACTTAAGTGGAGGATATAGAAGGAGATGAGAGGAAAATTACAAAACCCTCCCTCTTCTACGCCTTGTACTCTTTATCACATTAAAATGTGAATGTGATTTTCTTCTTCTTCTTGTTCTTCTTCTTCTTCTTTGTATTTCAACTGATTGACAGAATGCATATATACTGAGTGTTGCATGAATTTTACTTACCAGTTAGTGGAAGGAAAAAAATGTACAATAACTTAGCTCATTTATGAGCCTCATCACCACCCATTCTTGTGGTCTATTTTTCTGTTTCCCCCCAAACATAAACAAGCACACAAAAGATAGTTAAATCTGTTGGTTTCCAGTGATGCATGAATTAAGTCAGTGGCAGAAGTTAACAGGTAGTAGATTTTAAATTGTAAATTTTTTATATAAAAGAACAAAAAGCACAGATTCCACGCTGTCAATGCAAGAGCAAGATGAACAAAGAACATCATATCAGAAAACACATTTAGTTAAAAAGTTCATTTATATAATTGCCTCAGTTTAAATGGGAATAGAGTCCCTGGAGTTCATCTTGTGATCAAAGATCACATAATAAATATTTTATTAGAAGTTCCTCTGTGTATCTTGAGGGATTTAGGAAACTCACAAGAATGCAATTTGCCCCTTAAGGCATTTCACTTCCTTACTTTACAATGAATAAAGGAAATTTGCCGTAAGTAAAGAGAAAAATCTGTATGTGTGTGTGTATACATACCAACAAAGTTCCGTCTAGTTTAAACTTTGGTTTTTCCAGTAGTCATGTATGTATTGAGAGTTGGACTCTAAAAGAAAGCTGAGCGCCAAAGAATTGATACTTTGAACTGTGGTGTTGGAGAAGACTCTTGAGAGTCCCTTGGACTGCAAGGAGATCCAACCAGTCCATCCTAAAGGAGATCAGTCCTGAGGGTTCGTTGGAAGGACTGATGCTGAAGCTGAAATTCCAATACTTTGGCCACCTGATGCAAAGAGCTGACTCATTGGAAAAGACCCTGATGCTGGGAAAGATTGAAGGCAGGAGGAGAAGGGGACGACAGAGGATGAGATGGTTGCAAGGCATCACCAAATCAATGGACGTGAGTCTGAGTAAACTCTGGGAGTTGGTGATCGACATGGAGGCCTGGTGTGCTGCAGTCCATGGGGTCGCAAAGAGTCGGACACGACTGAGCGATTGAACTGAACTGAACTGAATATATATATTCAGTTCAGTTCAGTTCAGTCACTTAGTCGTGTCCGACTCTTTTCGACCCCATGAATCGCAGCACACCAGGCCTCCCTGTTCATCACCATCACTCGGAGTTCACTCAGACTCACGTCCATAGAGTCCATGATGCCATCCAGCCATCTCATCCTCGGTCGTCCCTTCTCCTCCTGCCCCCAATCCCTCCCAGCATCAGAGTCTTTTTCAATGAGTCAACTCTTCGCATGAGGTGGCCAAAGTACTGGAGTTTCAGCTTCAGCATCATTCCTTCCAAAGAAATCCCAGGGTTGATCTCCTTCAGAATGGACTGGTTGGATCTCCTTGCAGTCCAAGGGACTCTCAAGAGTCTTCTCCAACACCACAGTTCAAAAGATCAATTCTTCAGCACTCAGCCTTCTTCACAGTCCAACTCTCACATCTATACATGACCACAGGAAAAACCATAGCCTTGACTAGACGGACCTTAGTCGGCAAAGTAATGTCTCTGCTTTTGAAAATGCTATCTAGTATATATATAAATATATATACATAATAAAAGTGCAATAGATAGTGATCCCTGCTTGGTGCTTTAGGAAGAGGAGCTTTTCAGAATGTATTATCTGTGCCTAATGTCGGAAACACACACACACACACACATATTCTAATAAATACACAAGCAAAAGCAAAAGGAAACATCAGTGAGCTTTAAGGTAGTAGAACAAGACCTGATAATTAAAAAATCTATCCCTACTTCCTTGGATTGTAAGAATGTCTTCAAGAAATTACAATTAAAACTACTACATCATAAAAGTCTTCCTTGCAAAGAACCCAACCATTCATCCAATCTAGCCTGTACTTGCTGATAATAATTTGGGGGTTTTTATCTTTATCTTAAAATGAATCATGAGTGATTCTGGTAGCAGTATTTCAAACTATTCCATATTATATATATATATATATGAGCTGTCCTTTATTATTTAATCAATTACAATTTTTCAACATAAATGCAAATTTCTTAAATCTCTGAATTAACAACTGATGGGGCAAAAGTTAGGAGTGGGGGTTAGTTGATATTCTAAGATCGAGTTAGGCCAGAAGATACTCAATTATTTGATGAGACCTACAGCATTTTCGGAGAAGGCAATGGCACCCCACTCCAGTACTCTTGCCTGGAAAATCCATGGACGGAGGAGCCTGGTGGGCTGCAGTCCATGGGGTCGCTAAGGGTCGGACACAACTGAGCGACTTCACTTTCACTTTTCACTTTCATACATTGGAGAAGGAAATGGCAACCCACTCCAGGGTTCTTGCCTGGAGAATCCCAGGGACGAGGGAGCCTGGTGGGCTGCCGTCTATGGGGTCACATAGAGTTGAACACGACTGAAGTGACTTAGCAGCACAGCATCTTAAGTATTTGATGTGCTCTCTGTTTGTTTGTTTGTTTTTAATACATAATCCATTTTCAGTCCGTATATGACATATTTATATAAGAAATACTCAACTGACTCTTGAGTAATGTGTTGGGGTGCCAGTCCTCTTGAGCAGTTGAAAAATCCATGTGTAATTGAGAGTCTTCCCTCTGTTTTTGTGTTTCTGCGGTTCATCCACTTCCACAAATTCAACTGAGGATCCTTCAGTAGTGTAGTAGCTACAATTGAAACAGATTAATTCATAAATGGACCACTGCAGACAGAAGGTGAGATAATCACAACCCAATGGACGTGAGTGTGAGCAAGCTCTGGCGGTTGGTGATGGACAGGGAGCCTGGCATGCTGCAGTCTGGTTCAGTTCAGTTCAGTCACTCAGTCATGTCTGACTCTTTGCGACCCCATGGACTGCAGCACACCAGGCTTCCCTGTCCATCACCAACTACTGGAGCCCACTCAAATTCATGTCCATTGAGTCAGTGATACCATCTAATCATCTCATCCTCTGCTATCCCCTTCTCCTCCTGCCTTCAATCTTTCCCAGCATCAGGGTCTTTTCCAGTGAGTCAGTTCTTCACATCATTTGGCCAAAGTATTGGAGTTTCTGCTTCAACATCAGTCCTTCAATGAATATTCAGGACTGGTTTCCTTTAGGATGGACTGGGTGGATCTCCTTGCAGTCCAAGGGACTCTCAAGCGTCTTCTCCAACACCACTTCACCACTCAGCTTTCTTCAGAATCTAAACCTCACATCCATACATGACTACTGGAAAAATCATTGCTTTGACTAGATGGACCTTTGTTGGCAAAGTGATGTCTCTGCTTTTTAATATGCTGTCTAGGTCGGTCACAGCTTTTCTTCCCAGGAGAAAACATCTTTTAATTTCATGACTGCAGTCATCATCTGCAGTGAGTTTGGAGCTTCAAAAAATAGTCTCTCACCATTTCCATTGTTTCCCCATCTATTTGCCAAGAAGTGATGGGACCGGACGCCATGATCTTAGTTTTCTGAATGTTGAGTTTTAAGCCAACTTTTTCAAGCCTTAATTAGTTACTGTGTGAATATGCCCTTTGGGACATAGAGAAGGTCTAGGAGGATGAAAGCCTTCTTTCTACAAATAAGAAACTGGGAGACACTGTTTCTGTATTTGAAAGGGCCCCAGGGTGTCCTCTGCATTTCAATTCCACTTTTCTTTGATAACCTTCAACCTTGTGGGGAGCAAGTGGTGGATAAGAAAAGAGATACCATTTTGCATAGAGATGTTAATCATAAACTCAGCAGGGGAGCTCAATTTTAAGAGGACCTGGTCAATAAGGGTCTGTTTTTTCTGTTCTTGTATACCAAGACCCTCCTTGGTTTTATCTGCTCTTTTGTCCTTGGATCACCACATTCCTCACTCTCTTTATATTTAGGGCCAATTCTTTGCCCCCTTTTGATACCCTGCTCATGTCTAACTATCTAACTATTTCCCTTCTCAGACACTTGAGAACGTAGTCTCAAAGGAAAAGGGGTGATGACCACTCTGACTTTTTCAGGCTGTTCAGGGGTGTCGTGGAGCTCTGGGTCCCCTTTGCTTGCTCTCTGTCAGGGTACATTTAGGAGGGAGCTGAAAAGGTGACTTGTTTTAGCATTGTCTAGGTATTGGTCAGGGAAATTGTTGTATCTGGAAACTTGCGGTATTCTAGAAGAAACAAGCTGAACAAGAAAGTTAAAGGTATGCGGCCCAAAGATGAGTAGAAGAGCTGCTGGGGCTGTCAGGAGAAGCAGGCCCAGACACTGGTTCATGGCGTCAGTGTTTCTCTGGGCACGAGAAGAGGCAAGGATTTGGGCTCATAAATCTTTACCTGAAAACATCTGACTGTCTGAAGGCCAGTTCTTCTGGGTTTTTCCCAGAGCACAGGGTGCCTTATTTCTCAATTCCACCCTGAACTCCTTTCAGGGAGTGTTGAGTGTTAGCAGCCTGCAGTGGTCATGATGTAATGTTTGTAGAGGCAGCTGGCAAGTGCCAACTTCCAGTCGGCAGGGTCCCTTCCAAGCCACTATTTGACTATGTTTTGGGGGCATTTTATGGCCGTTGTGTCCCATGGGGCTGGGAAAACTCATTCCCACGTCTAGGGAAGATTCCTTTGACAGGACCCTCAGTGTGCTGTTATTGGACCAGGGATTGGGGGCAGGAGGAGAAGGAGACGACAGAGGATGTGATGGCTGGATGGCATTACTGACTCGATGGACGTGAATCTGAGTGAACTCCGGGAGTTGGTGATGGACAGAGAGGCCTGGGGTGCTGCGATTCATGGGGTCGCAAAGAATCAGACACGACTGAGCAACTGAGCTGAACTGAACTGAACTGAACTTGCAAGAGCAAACGTTTCGGGATTATATCTGTCTCACTAGCCTCTTGGCCAGGAAAATATTCCCTCTTGTTTCTACTTTCCATATCTAGAGTTACATTAGTACAATCATTGACCTCATATGGAACTGCATATCAGCATTTTATCACAGGCTCAGTCGCACATTTGTGACTAAGGTAAGGATCTTCTGAAACAAGTGACATAGAAAATAAAATAGCTATAGCTAAAAGTTGCTAGTGAAGTCATAAGTAAGAATTATAAGTCAAGAACTTTCATTAGGTAGAGCCCAGTATACCCCAGGTTATCTGACTTCATTTGTTAAATAACTATAGCCTGGTGTTAATCTCCTGATTGTACATCATGGAGCATCTGATCCTTTTTTTAATATTATAAATTTATATATTTTAATTGGAGGTTAATTACTTTACAATATCTGAAGGCTGGTTACTGAGATAAGCTTTGGAAACAAACTTAGAGTGTCCTTTTTAATAATTTAATTAAATTTTTGAGCAATATAACAAGGAGCTATCTCAGGAGTCTTAGTAAACAAAACTAGAAACAGTATAACAATTAGCAAAGCTTAATATTCAGTGAAACATGATTTTTTCATTATGAGGGCATTAACCCTGGTGTCTGGAGAGGGCAATGGCATCCCACTCCAGTACTCTTGCCTGGAAACTGCCATGGATGGAGGAGCCTGGTAGGCTGCAGTCCATGGGGTTGCTGAGTCAGACACGACTGAGCGACTTCGCTTTCACTTTTCACTTTCATGCATTGGAGAAGGAAATGGCAGCCCACTCCAGTGTTCTTGCCTGGAGAATCCCAGGGATGGGGGAGCCTGGTGGGCTGCCGTCTATGGGGTCGTGCAGAGTCGGACACGACTGAAGCGACTTAGCAGCAGCAGCAGCAACCCTGGTGTCAGAGAAGGCTTGAACCCATCAAATGAAAATGAGGTTTGTCAGGGAGCTGGGTAAAGCCAAGGAGCCATCTTGGATTTCCCACAGCCCTGACTCTTTGATTTACAGCTATCGTTCACCCATTTTTAATTGCCCAATTTAGGAGTAGACTGTTGCTGTTCTTTGGAAGGACTGATTATGAGGTTGAAACTCCAATACTTTGCCCACCTCATGCGAAGAGTTGACTCATTGGAAAAGACTCTGATGCTGGGAGGGATTGGGGGTAGGAGGAGAAGGGGACGACCAAGGATGAGAAGGCTGGATGGCATCACGGACTCGATGGATGTGAGTCTGAGTGAACTCTGAGAGATGGTGATGGACAGGGAGGCCTGGCACGCTGCAATTCATGGGGTTGCAAAGAGTCAGAGATGACTGAGAAACTGAACTGAACTGAATGTGCCATTCAGAGGCCCCCCAGTTTGTATTGGAGCCAGGCCTTTTGCAGGGTCAAAATTGTCCAGTTTCTGAGAATATAGCCAAGGGGTGAGTCTGAGAGAGGCTCCCAGAACATACTAGAACATATTCTTAGCCTGTGTACCGTGGAATGCGGGTACTGAGAGTCACTGGCTCACAAAAAGGCGTCCCTTTTGTCTCAGTGACCTCTGCATAAGACTAATGGCACAGAAATGGCCGACCGTTCAGCAGTCACGTGCACAGAGGTGACCCCTGAGAACGGGTGCAGCTAAGGCACCATGTGACCTGGGCAGAGAAAGACAGAGATTTGCTAGAGCAAGCAGGTGGCTCACCATTTGGCAATTTCCTGACACCTGGAAGGCACCCTTGGGATGGTTCAGGGGCTACACCTTGGCTCCTGTAAATCAATCCGGACAGAAAGGAAAAGAAGCAAAAGTGACAGGGAAGAAGGATGAGGCATCAGCCTTACAATCCTATTGGGAAGGTGGTGGCCAGGGAACAATGGTCTCTGTTTTGCTTCAACCACTATGTACCTGACATGGTGCACGTACGTCGTCTTGCTGGAAGCAGATGCCCTTGTGGCCTGATCGGTTCCGTGTCCCCCTCATCCTCGCACAGGCATCTTCATGTGGCAGGCACCCTGATGGCTTTTAAGTGCCTGACCCATGCACACAATATTGGTTGGCCTAGTCCTCAGTTGGAGAGAAGAAAAAGGAGAGACCCTCACCCATTCTGGGGGCAGCTGCCAGGGCTCGGTGAGCAGCGGGGCCTTTGGAACACACCAGAGGGAAACCCAGGCCAGAGTTCCACAGTTGCTTCCACTGTTCTCAGAGGGTCCCTGTGAGAAAGGAGAAGCAAGGAGGTGGGGGAAAAGACCCCAAGTCCCCGTACAGGCCACAAAAACTGTCATGGTGTGGGCACGAGTTGGAAAAGAATTTCCAGACAATAGACAGAGTGAGAGGGAAATAAAGTTTATTAGAGTGGGAGATGCTGTTAGAACAGCAGGCCAGCTCAAGGGAGAACCGACGCTGAACGGGGATCCTTAGTCCACTTTTATACCCAGGGTACAAGGAGTGGGAAATGGGACTTGTGGGTCATTTGCTGATTGGATGAGGCAGATATATTGAGTGGAGGGAAGAGTAAGGCAAATGCCTTCTCCCCTCCTAGGAAGGGATGCAGGTTATACTTCTCAGGAGGACCTGAAATCCATTAATAGTGACAACATGGGGGAGGGAAGGACGGTAAGGGTCTGGTGTTTCTGTTCCTGTATTCCAGGACCCTCCTTGGTTTTATCTGCTCTTTCATCCTTGGTTAACCACGGTGCAATATTTGATGAACATTTCTGAGGAAAGTCGGTCATGGGCTATCACTCAATGTATAATGCATGAAATTATAGGCTTTAGGAAAGGACAGCATAACACCGGTCATAGTATGTTGTGAAATTTTAGTTATAAAATGCAGACGGATACTAAACATACAGTATGATAAAAAGTATGCAAATCTAGAGGCACCCAAATAAGCATTTATGAACCAGAAAAATTGAGAAAACTTTATCAAATATTACGAGGTTGATATTTTCCTATCATTTTTGAATTTTATTAAATTCTCATTTTGTATCTTCATTTTTCCTGATATGTTTTAGTATGCAACAATTATTTTAGAAAAATCAATTATCATAAATTATACATAGGCAAAAAAGAACACAAGGACATTTTTGGAGATTTTTGGATAGGTTTAGATCTTTGATTGTGGTAGTGGCATCATGGATATATACAGAAGTCCAAACTCATTAATATGTACCTAGTATGAGTGCAAATCTTCCTGTTTCAATTATATTTCAATAAAACTTAAAAAAATTAGTTCTTACCTTGCCTAGAATTCCCTCACATTTTCAGATTTCATTTTGTTTCTAATGAACATAATAACTCCTATAATAGTGTTACACATTTAAATATAAAAGTTTCATTGTGAACAATGCATCATTTTGTCCCTAATGGTTCCAGGCATAAAGTAATCAAGCATTTGTTTAGAAATGGTTTCTCTATTACCAGATGCATAAATCTAGAGCTTCACAAGGGAAGATTAAACCATCATGCTCTTCACTGTCTGATTCCTAAGGGAAAAGATAACTAGCTTTTGAAAACCTTAGCATAGTGACACTTAGTTTAAGAAATCTTGTCCTTGGAGACATACAAAATAATATTCCTTGAAACTAGTCCACAGGGATGATGAAATTTTGCATTAACATCAATCCCCAGTATGTGAGGTACCTTGAAATTGTTAATATAAGAGGCAAGGCATACTCTGCTCTGTTTACTTACATGGTAGAGCCCTGATGTTCTTTTTAGACACAACTTCCAGGCAAAATGTACACATGATCAGCAGCTGAACAGAATTTATATGTTGATTAACTTTTCTCTCAGAATAAAGCAAAATGAATGCACTAAGAAGTCAAGAGAACTTATCTCAAAGAAAACAAATACTGTATTACAGAAATTTTTCATTGAAAAGATCTTCATATTTTATTCATGAGCAAAATTTGAGGTTGACATACTTCTAGACAGATAATATTAGAAGAAAATGATTTTTCACTAAATTTGCCTCCTGGTAAGTACTATTCTCAAAATTAGAAGACTTTTGTTAGGTTCAAATATAATATAATCAGAAGTCTCTGCATACAGGTACCATTTTTTAAATGATATCTGTATAATTTCTTACAGATATCGTTTAAATGATTTCTGTATCATATCTTAATGAAAGTGAAAGAAGAGAGTGAAAAATTGGCTTAAAGCTCAACACTCAGAAAATGAAGATCATGGCACCTGGTCCCATCACTTCATGGGAAATAGATGAGGAAACAGTGTCAGACTTTTTTTTGGGGGGGAGCTCCAAAATCACTGTAGATGGTGATTGAAGCCATGAAATTAAAAGATGCTTACTCCTTGGGAGGAAAATTATGACCTACCTAGATAGCATATTCAAAAACAGAGACATTACTTTGCCAGCTAAGGTCCATCTAGTCAAGGCTATGGCTTTTCCAGTGGTCATGTATGGATGTGAGAGTTGGACTGTGAAGAAGGCTGAGTGCCAAAAAATCGATGCTTTTGAACTGCGGTGTTGGAGAAGACTCTTGAGAGTCCCTTGGACTGCAAAGAGACCCAACCAGTCCATTCTGAAGGAGATCAGCCTTGGGTTTTCTTTGGAAGGAATGATGCTAAAGCTGAAACTCCAGTACTTTGGCCACCTCATGTGAAGAGTTGACTCATTGGAAAAGACTTTGATGCTGGGAGGGATTGGGGGCAGGAGGAGAAGGGGATGACCGAGGATGAGATGGCTGGATGGCATCACTGACTCGATGGACATGAGTCTGAGTGAACTCCGGGAGTTGGTGATGGACAGAGAGGCCTGGCGTGCTGCAATTCATGGGGTCACAAAGAGTTGGAGATGACTGAGTGACTGAACTGAACTGAACTGATATCATTTCTTACAGATATTTTTTGAATGATTACTTACTCTATCATTTCTTCTTCTTACCCTAAGAAGTCCCAAGACTTGTGGATCCTAAAATATAAAATTGATGTAATCAAGGTGTGCAAGGAAATTGTTAATTTTAGAAGAAATTCTATTTTGAATAGTCAAATTAGGAAAATGCATATTTTGGAAATTAATATGAATATGCAGTTATAATTTTAATACTCTTTACAACTAAAAAGTCAAGATGTTGATATTTATTTTTCATTAGTATTTAAGAATATTTGAATATAGTGAACAGTACATGATACATTAAAATAATGCTATCACTGTTCCTTTCATATCTAGCATTTATTTTCAGGTTTGCTGAAATTAATTATAAATAGGGATTGAGTATCATGAGCAGACTCTCTGGGATCAACCTATATTGGTAGAATTACAGAGAAAACATGAAATAGCCATGACTGAAAAAATTACCTAAATTCTCTGCGTACTTTTTCTCACCTAAAAATGTGGGTAATAATAATACCTATGATGCAAACTTCTAATGAGAATTAAATATTTTAACAAAGGGAAATGGTATTAGGGTTATCCCAATTGCTTTTGATATATTAGCATTTATTATATTATATTCAAATGTCAGTTTATACCTGTTTCTATATTTATATATTTGGCAATCAAATTAAGATGTTTCTCTTCACTCTCTGTACACAATTATTATCACATCCTCGAAACACTCAGTTCAGTTCAGTCGCTCAGTCGTGTCCGACTCTTTGTGACCCCATGAATTGCAGCACGCCAGACCTCCCCGTTCATCACCATCTCTCGGAGATCACGCAGACTCACATCCATCGAGTCAGTGATGCCATCCAGCCATCTCATCCTCGGTCGTCCCCTTCTCCTCCCGCCCCCAATCACTCCCAGCATCAGAGTCTTTTCCAATGAGTCAACTCTTCGCATGAGGTGGCCAAAGTACTGGAGTTTCAGCTTTAGCATCATTCCTTCCAAAGAAATCCCAGGGTTGATCTCCTTACTCCTTTTCCTATTTGGAACCAGTCTGTTGTTCCATGTCCAGTCCTAACTGTTGCTTCCTGACCTGCATACAGATTTCTCAAGAGGCAGGTTAGGTGGTCTGGTATTCCCATCTCTTTCAGAATTTTCCACAGTTTATTGTGATCCACACAGTCAAAGGCTTTGGCATAGTCGATAAAGCAGAAGTAGATGTTTTTCTGGAACTCTCTTGCTTTTTCCATGATCCAGCGGATGTTGGCAATTTGATCTCTGGTTCCTCTGCCTTTTCTAAAGCCAGCTTGAACATCAGGGAGTTCACGGTTCACGTATTGCTGAAGCCTGGCTTGGAGGATTTTGAGCATTACTTTACTAGCATGTGAGATGAGTGCAATTGTGCGGTAATTGGAGCATTCTTTTGCATTGCCTTTCTTTGGAATTGGAATGAAAACTGACCTTTTCCAGTCCTGTGGCCACTGCCGAGTTTTCCAAATTTGCTGGCAGATTGAGTGCAGCACTTTCACAGCATCATCTTTCAGGATTTGAAACAGCTCAACTGCGATTCCATCACCTCCACTAGCTTTGTTCGTAGTGATGCTTTCTAAGGCCAACTTGACTTAAGCTAACTTAAATCTGCCATGTCATTAATGAAAATGCAAAATTTTTGAAAAAAATTTTCCTGAGTATCAACTTTGATCTCAACAGTTTGGAGCTTTTGAACACTATGGGCAGAAGGAATATCACACAGGTGTCTGACTTCATCCTCATGGGACTGACAGATTCTGAAGAGATCCGGCTGGTCCTCTTCACACTCTTCCTCCTGATATACCTGATCACTGTGCTGGGGAATGTGGGGATGATCCTGATAATCCGCCTGGACCCCCAGCTTCACAGCCCCATGTACTTTTTCCTCAGTCACTTGTCATTTCTTGACTTCAGTTACTCAAGTATCATCACCCCTAAAACCTTAGACAATCTACTGACTTCCAACAAGTATGTTTCATACCTGAATTGCTTCATCCAGATGAATTGCTTTGTTTTCTTGGCCGTCACTGAATGTTTCCTTCTCTCCTCCATGGCCTACGATCGCTATGCAGCCATCTGCAGCCCTCTGCGTTACCTGGTGGTTATGTCCACCAGGCGCGGCTGCTCCCTACTTTTAGGATCCTATTTGACTGGTTTTATGGACTCCTTTGTCAATGTGCTTTGCATGAGCAGATTGCATTTCTGTGACTCCAATGTAATCTATCACTTTTTCTGCGAAGCACCCCCAATTTTAGCCCTGTCCTGCACTGACACACACGACGTTGAAATAATAATATCCATTTTTGCTGGCTCCACTCTACTGGCATCTCTTATCATGGTGTCTGTGTCCTATGTGGCCATCCTCTCTACTATCCTGAAAATTACTTCCACTTCAGGGAAACGAAAAGCCTTCTCTACTTGTGCCTCCCACCTCCTGGCGGTCACCATCTTTTATGGTACTACAATTTTTACTTACATAAAACCAAGTAAGTCCTACTCTTTGGGAAAGGATCACGTGGCTTCTGTGTTTTATACTATTGTCATCCCCATGCTGAATCCACTCATATATAGTCTTCGAAACAAAGAAGTGAAAAATGCTCTCAGAAGAGTCGTGCAGAAGAGAAAAGGCCCCAAACAATTAAAATAACAGTGATGATAAATTTTAAAGCTCATTTTTTTTCCATTCCCATAGTGTATTTCCTTGCTTTCTCTACAAAAACAAATAGAATTATGAAACTCTAGTACTTTGGCCACCTCATGAGAAGAGCTGACTCATTGGAAAGACTCTGATGCTGGGACAACTGAGGATGAGATGGCTGGATGGCATCACGGACTCGATGGATGTGAGTCTGAGTGAATTCTGGGAGTTGGTGATGAACAGGGAGGCCTGGCATGCTGTGATTCATGGGGTCACAAAGAGTCGGACACTACTGAGCGACTGAACTGAACTGATATTTACTGTTTACATATTTATATTGTTGTTGAATCATCCTGCTTGGCTAAATGTAATTTCAAATATTTCTAAGAATATGTCTTTAGAAATCTACATTGTAATTGGAAATCATGAACCATGTTAAATCATGGTCTCTATATATTCATTTTTAAAGGCAACTGGTTTGCAAAATGAAAGATTATAGTTTTCATCTTTTAAATTATATCATACAAGTTCACATGCATAATCCAACTTCCCAGAATTTTATGATGGAAAACAGCTCAGTTTGAGGAATAATAAATTATTTTGGAAATTATTTCCTTTGCCTTGTGGAGAATCAACATAGCAGAGTGACTGTGAGCACTGGCCCAGACCCAGCCAACCATTCCAGACTCTCAGATTCTAGACCTGCTGTGCTTTTTCTTCTATAACCCTGTAAAGCATTGCTGACAGTTAAGCTTAAAGTTTCCTCAAGAAAAAAGTAACTTATCTTGCTCAAGATAAATAATAATTCCAGGTCCATAAATATTTGGTAAAGATTAAATCAGATAATGATGGCATTTAAGGATGTACTAATAAACACTGGCCATTATTGTTTGAAAACTCATAACCCTGCAGTATTTTATATGTACAATGGCTTTTTCTTATCTAATATTCACTTTTTATGAATTAATTTTGATTGATTTGGTTATTTTCTACATTACAACGAACTGAATCAGGTAGATATAGACGCATCCCCTCCCTCTTGGATTGAACCTCCCCCCAAAGAAAACATTTTAAAAAGCTTACTTCTGTGACATGTCAACAAGCTTCAGTATACTGCTTCTTCATAGAAATTCTATCTATTTTAAGGCCTCATTGCTTTTCTCCTGATTTCTATCGGTTTGACATGATTATTAAAAATATTTTTTTACTTAAATGCTTGTCTAATTTGTGTTAATATTTTTAGCAAAGACAAGTTGTAAAACTATTAAATTACAATGAAATCAGACATAAAGCAACCTATTAGCTTTAATCAGATAGTGCAAATTTTACATTTGATCAGGAGCTGAATGAAGTTTCTAGTTTGATTTAATTTTCCCTACTGAAGAAAACAAAATGACTGCATTAAAATTTAAAAATAATTTATCTCAAAAAAGAACCATGTTTATTACAGAAATTTTCAACTTACATGATTTTCATGTTTTATTTGTGAGCAAAATTTGTGGCCGACATACTTCATAGACAGAGAATATTAAAAGAAGTGTATTTTACCAACCTTGGCCTCCGGTAAGTATTATTCTCAAAGGTAGAAGGTTTTAGGCAGAATCAAATAAAATGAAGAAATTTTCAGAATATGTACACTGATATGGATCTGTCTCTTATACACATCTTTTCCCCTACTTATTTTAGAAATTCCCTTTCATATTTGAATGCCACAAAATTATTAAGACTTATTTTTGCTCTGATATTTACATTTACTAGACTTTTATTTCAGATATTGTTATTTGCTTTCAGTTGCATTTGTTTAAGAATATCTTTTTGGCTCCTCTCTCTTCTTTCAAAAGCATATCATCTCATTTTATTTTTATGGGCATTTTTTATTTTTCTGGTATATTTGACAAACTATGACGTTACCTTGATATCAAGGTAAAGGGGTGCATTTTTGCAGTGGTTGTTGTTGAGTTTCCAATTCGTGTCCAACTCTTTGAGACTCTATGGACTGTAGTGCATCAGGCTTCCCTGCCCCTCACCATCTCCCAGAGTTTGTCCAAGTTATGCAGTGAGGTATAGCATAAATCAGCAAATTTCTTAATCCTTATAATGTGTCTCTCTAAATTCAAAGAATTGACAACTTGTAAAGATTAGAAATAACAAGAGAACGTTTCATGCAAAGATGGGCACAATAGACAGAAACAGCAAGGACCTAACAAAAGCAAAAGAGAGTAAGAAGAGGTGGTACACAGAAGAACTGTGCAAAAAAGGTCTTAAAGACCCAGATAACCACAATGGCATAGTCACTCACCTAGAGCCAGACATCCTGAAGTGTGAAGTCAAGTGGGTCTTCAGAAGCATCACTATGAACAAAGCTAGTGGAGGTGATGGAATTCCACCTGAGCTATTTAAAATCCTAAAGATGATGCTGTTAAAGTGTTGCACTCAATATGTCAGCAAACTTGGAAAACTCAACAGTGGCCACAGGACTGGAAAAGGTCGGTTTTCATTTCAATGCCAAAGAAGGGCAATGCCAAAGAAAGTTCAAACTACAGTACAGTTGCTCTCATTTCACATGCTAGCAAGGTAATACTCAGACTCCTTCAAGATAGGCTTCAACAGCATGAGAACTGAGAACTTCCAGATGTACAAGCTGGATTTAGAAAATGCAGAGGAACTGGAGATCAGATTGCCAGTATCCATTGTATCAGAGAAAAAGCAAGAGAATTCCAGGAAAAAAGTCTACTACTTCTTCGTTGACTATGCTAAAAATTTTGTGTGGATCATAACAAACTGTGGAAAATTCTTCAAGAGATGGGAATACCAGACCACCTTACCTGGCTCCTGAAAAACCTGTATGCAGGTCAAGAAGCAATGGTTAGAACCAGCCATGGAACAATGGATTGGTTCAAAACTGGGAAAGGAGTATGTCAAGGTTTTATATTTCACCCTGCTTATTTAACATCTATGAAAAGGACATCATGTGAAATGCACAGCTGGATGAAGCACAAGCTGGAATCAAGATTGCTGGGAGAAGTATCAACAACCTCAGGTGTGCAGATGATGCTACCCTAAAAACAGAAAGTGAAAAAGAACTTAAGACCCTCTTGATGAAGTTGAAAGATGAGAGTGAAAAGCCTGGATTAAAACTCAACATTCAAAAAACATGACATGTTTTTAAGATCATGACATCTGGTCCCATCACTTCATGGCAAACAGATGTGGAAAAATGTAAACAGTAACAGATTTTATTTTCTTGGGCTCCAAAATCACTGTGGATGGCAACTGCAGCCATGAAATTAAAAGACATTTGCTTCATGGAAGAAAAGTTATGGCATGGAAGAAAATCTATGACAAACCTAGTCAGCATATTAAAAGGTGAAAGATTTATATGATCTGAAGAAAAACCAAAGTATAGACAGCATATTAAAAAGCAGAGACATTTTGTGGACACATGTTCATATAATCAAATCTAAGAGCACCAAATAAATTATATTTTCAAACTGTGGTGCTGGAGAAGACGCTTAAGAGTCCCCTTGGCAGCAAGGAGATCAAACCAGTCACTCCTAAAAGAAATCAACTCTGAATATTCGTGGGAAGGACTGATGCTGAAGCTGAAGCTCCAACACTTTGGCCACCGGATGTGAAGAACCAACTCATTAGAAAAGACCCTTATGCTGGGAAAGATTGAAGACGAGAAGGGGGTGATAGAGGATGAGCTGGTTGGATGGCATCACCAATTCAGTGGACCTGAGTTTGAGCAAACTCCAGGAGACAGTGAAGACAGGGAAGCTGTTTTATTGCCATCCACACAGTTGCAAAGAATCGGACATGACTTAGCAACTGAACAACGACGATATGCGTGTTTGTGTGTATGTGTATAATCATGACGTACTAGGTATAAAATATCACTGTGACATTTGCGAGGTATATTTAGAGACTTTCATTTCTCCAGATTGGGAAGAAATTTTTCATTAAATCTACAGTATTAAAAAGAGAAACTGGGTTTTCCTTTTATTTTTCCTTGACAAGAGACTTGAACATAAACCCTGTTTAATGTACTCTCTTCAGCATTGATACAAAATGATCCCTGGAAAAGATGAAATCCTCAGTACTGCCTTCACTGTGCATGAATCATTTAGAAATAATGGAAGTTGGATAATTTTATTTAAATGTTTACTGAAAAGAACTGAAGATTAATCCATAAAGTACTTTTAGGAGAAAATATGTGGGCTTATATTTCTCTCTCTCAGACAAGATTATAAGCTTTTTGAGAGAAGAGTCTGTTTAGTCATAGTTTGACTATTGCTCTCCACAGCATGGAGCAAACACATATGTAATATTTATGATATTTACAACAAGTTAAGTGTTTTCTTTGCTCTTTTTAGCTTGTGGAAACAAAGTAATGAGTTTATTAAGATCAGTGATTCTTCCTTAATCATGTTTATAACTTGCCTTGGAATTTGGACCATCCTGTGCATGTTAGCACTCCAAAACATTAGTTCAGTTGAAAATTCTATTTAGAATTCTTTCAAAAGCATTGCTTGCTGGTATATTAAAAGCGGCATAGAGATTAATAGACTTTTTTAAATGATTTTTTCCTTTGTTGGTTAGGATATGGAATTGAATACATGGAGATCTGCATTTGTTCGTATGATTTTATTTATTTTTTTTTAATTTTATTTTTACTTTATTTTACTTTACAATACCGTATTGGTTTTGCCATACATTGACATGAATCCTCCATGGGTGTATATTAGCTCCCAATCCCGAATCCCCCTCCCACCTCCCACCCCACATCATCTCTCTGGCTCATCCCTGTGCACCAGCTCCAAGCATCCTGTATCCTGTATCGAACATAGGCTTGTGCTTCGTTCTTACATGTTAGTTTACATGTTTCAATGCCATTCTCCCAAATCATCCCACCCTCTTCCTCTCCCATAGAGTCCAAAAGTCCTTTCTATACATTTGTGTCTCTTTTGCTGTCTCACATACAGGGTCATCACT
>SJYT01055027.1:172643-187662 GCA_006410635.1 Cephalophus harveyi | reverse complement strand
TGCAGATGGTGACTGCAGCCATGAAATTAAAAGACGCTTACTCCTTGGAAGGAAAGTTATGACCAACCTAGGCAGCATATTAAACAGCAGAGACATTACTTTGCCAACGAAGGTCTGTCTAGTCAAGGCTATGGTTTTTCCAGTGGTCATGTACGGATTGAGAGTTGGACTATAAAGAAAGCTGAGCGCCAAAGAATTGATGCTTTTGTACTGTGGTGTTGGAGAAGACTCTCAGGAGATCCAACCAGTCCATCCTAAAGGAGATCAGTCCTGGGTGTTCACTGGAAGGACTGATGCTAAAGCTGAAACTCCAATACTTTGGCCACCTGATGCGAAGAGCTGACTCACTGGAAAAGGCCCTGATGCTGGAAAGATTGAGGGCAGGAGGAGAAGGGGACAACAGAGGATGAGATGGTTGGATAGCATCACCAACTCAATGGAAATGGGTTTGAGTGGACTCCAGGAGTTGGTGATGGACAGGGAGGTCTGGCGTGCTGCGGTTCTTGGGGTTGCAAAGAGTCGGATATGACTGAGTGACTGAACTGAACTGAACCATTCATCTAAAATATAATAAGGTATCTAATATAGTTGAAATCACTGAAACAGAAAGCAGAATGGTGGCTGCCAGGGGCTGGGGTGGGGGAAATGGGCAATTGTTGTTGACACAGAGATCACAAAGTTTCAGTTCTGCAAGATGAAAAAGTTCTGAAGAAGTCACTGCAGTGCGACGTGAATACACTCAACACTACTTAAACTGTACACTTGAAAATGATTAAGATGGTAAATTCTGTTATCTGTATTTTACAATTGAAAAAAGAAAGTTAAGAGGTGAAACTTGATCAGATACATAATTTTCTTATCAGATAGAATCAGACACTTTCCTAAGGGTATAAGGTCTTTCCTAATGCTAAATGGTTGGATGGCATCATCGACTCAATGAACATGGGTTTGGGTGGACTCCGGGAGTTGGTGACGGACAGGGAGGCCTAGCGTGCTGCGGTTAAAGAGTCGGAAACGACTGAGCGATTGAACTGAAATGAACTGAGCCCTAAGTTCTAAAGAATCATAAGGAGTGAGCTATTGTCCCTTCCCATCTGGTCTACAGCTACAATCACCCATAGGAGAAATAGCCGCAGTTACCTCCTTAGCTGAGAAACTTGCTCTCATTGGTCTACAACCCTTTGTGAAAACTGTTTAACTCTTCTCTGGGTTTCCTTATTGGTCCCTCCTTGGCTTGATAGTGTATTCATCCTTTCCTTAGCCTTAGGACCAGTGACATTCACTCCTGCATTCAGCCTGGCTTTCCTGTCCACATACCTCTGGGCAAGGTGCCCAAGCCTGGGATCCTACTTGCATGAGGCAGATTTCCTAAAAGTGACAGAGAAGACAATGTTCTAGATCATGTTCCTACAGCGATTTTATTTTTATATATATATATATATATATAAAATATATATAATTGCTGAAGGAACATGGTCTCTCTCTATATATAGTTGTTTTATACATATATATTCCATATATACATATATATATGTATATATATATATTCAGCAATATATACATATATATGTGTGTATATATATATACAGAAAGTGTCTGACTCTATCTGATATATATGTATATAAAATTGCTGTAGGAACATGGTCTACATATATATGTAAGGTCCGTCTAGTCAAGGCTATGGTTTTTCCTGTGGTCATGTATGGATATCAGAGTTGGACTATAAAGAAAGCTGAGTGCCAAAGAATTGATGCTTTTGAACTGTGGTGTTGGAGAAAACTCTTGAGAGTCCCTTGGACTGCAAGGAGATCCAACCAGTCCATTCTAAAGGAGATCAGTCCTGGGTATTCATTGGAAGGACTGATATTGAAGCTGAAACTCCAGTACTTTGGCCACCTGATGCAAAGAGCTGACATATTTGAAAAGACCCTGATGCTGGGAAAGATTGAGGGCAGGAGGAGAAGGGGACAACAGAGGATGAGGTGGTTGGATGGCATCACCGACTTGATGGACATGGGTTTGGGTAGATTCTGGCAGTTGGTGATGGATAGGGAGGCCTCGTGTGCTGCGGTTCATGGGGTCGCAAAGAGTAGGACACGACTGAGCAACTGAACTGAACTGCAGGTCTGAGGACACAGTAGGAAGTTTGAGTGTCTAGGAGAGGGTTTGCTGGGCCATAGGGTGCATACATTTTCACCTTTAGCAGGTAACGTCAAATTGTTTTTCAGAGCTGTCCCAATTTATTTGTATTTACTCCAGCATTGTATATTCCTGTCATTGCATATCCTGATCAACACTGATCATTCATCTCTTGTCTGTTCACTCTTTTTTGTAAAAATATAAATTTGTGTTTTGCCCTTTTTAATTATGAAAGTAAATGTCACCATTTAAAAGAAAAAGATATAATGTGACTTCTTCCTCTGCGCCCTCAGACTTAACCCCACTCGGTGCATTTCTCGGGTATTCAGAGTTTTCTCTGCATATGCAGGCATGTTTATTTACTTTTCTAATTATTTAGCTGCACTTCCCTCTTTACATAATTTAGGCCATACAGTGTATACTGTTCTCTTATTTCTTTTCATTTAATACGTAGTAGACAATTTTCCACTTGAATATATGTATAGACCCAAGTAATTAAACATATATGTATATATTTATTTACTCGTCTGCTCCAGGTCTTAGTTGCAGCATGCGGGATCTTTATCATGTGGCATGTGAACTCTTAGTTGTGGCATGTGGGATCCAGTTCTCTGATCAGAGATTAAGCTCGGGCCCCCCGCATTGGGAGCTTGGAGTCTTAGCCACTGAACCACCAGTGCACATCCCAAGTAATTTTTTAAAAAATCATTGCATATATAATATTCCATTCCAGGTCAGTCAGAACCATAACTTACTGTAACTAATCTAGAGAGGCATAGGTTGGGCTGGCACAGGAGTTCCCTGGTAGCCTGGTGGTTAGGATTCTGGGTTTTCACTGCTGTGGCATGGGTTCAGTCCCTGGTCAAGGAACTGAGCCCCTGCACGCCATGTGGTGCAGCCAGAAAAAATAAAGTAAAAATGAAAAAATAAAAAGGTTTGGTTGGTACTGGTAATATAAATTGGTTTAATCTTCCTTGAGAGCAATTTGATAGTTTGTATCAAAGTTGTTATTTTTTTACCTAGCAATTCCATATCTAGGAATTTATTATAAGAAAACAGTCAAGGAAGAGGGAAACCTGGATGAAGTAGGAAATGGTAATTCCTTAGGTGTCACTCCTCCACTGGAGCCCACCTTGCAGCAATGTAGGGCCTTCCTGTGGGCCGGGTGGGGCGGTCCGAGGACTGCTAGAGATCACATTGTTAGATTAGGACCTGGAGGAAAGAAAGGTGGTGTGTTTTCCTTGGGTGATTATTTTTGTCTGAACTAGTTCACGACTTTCTCCTATACCTGGGATAATCACATTTATTCCTATACCAGAAACTATAATGTGCTCTTATAAAACCAGCCATCACAAATATTTGTAAATGCTAGTTAAGTCTGAGAAAAACCTGTTCAGTATATGCATGTAGTAATATTAAAAGCTCAGAAACACATAACTCTTATTAAAAAGTGTTAGAGCTTTTCGAATCATCTAAATAGTTTCTTTTTACTCCTAATGTTTATTTTTTCTGTGGACTTGTAAATAGTTGCTCTATTTTCCACCTTCTGCTCTGCCCAGGGTAATCTTTGTAAATCTGTGGGGACTTGGGGAAAAAGACCTTCTTAAGTTGTAGTACTTAGCTGCGTTTACATTGTTTTAAAGTGTCATGTTATTTAGTCTCCTTACCTTGGAGATGTGGCGTATCAGGTGTATTGTCCTTAGTTGTTTTCTGTAGTGATTAAAGTTCTGAAATAGGAAAATTTTTAGAGCTTTGGAAATTTTATATAACACTTCTTGCAATAGAAATAGAAGGAAAGGGGCCTGTACTTCTATTTTAACCCTAAACTTTTAAGAGGACAAGAGAGAATAGATAAGAAATATGTTTCATGTTAGACCACGAACAGGTTGGAAAATTTTAAAATTTTTTATTTTAAAAGTCATAAATAAGGGGGATTCCCTGAGTCCTAGTCCAGTGACTAGAAGACTTAGAGCTTTCACTCAGGAACAAATGAGAATATACAGAATAAACAAAATAAAAATATTGTCTAACCTTACTGTCACAAAATAAAATGTTCACATTTTACTATATATTTGTTGTCTAGGATTTAAAATTTTATTGTTTTTTTTTTCTGAATGTTAATTTTTTTATTCTAGTATAGTTGATTTGCAGTGCTGTGTTAGTTTCAGATGTACAGCACAGTACATGTATGTGTGTGTATAGGATTCTTTTCCATTAGAGTTTATTACCAGATCCTGAGTATAGTTCCCTGTGCTATACAGTAGATCTTTGTTGGTTATCTGATTTATACATAGTATGTGTATATGTTAATTCCAAACTCCTAATTTATCCTTAGTATATTATATATACTGCTTTGTGTAATGTGCTTTAAAAAATTATTTAAAAGTTTAAATCCATATGCAACACATGAATACATTCAGTTTATGGATTGTGAACATTTTTAAGTGTTAAAATATTTGCCTCTCTATCAGTGCTATTCAAACTGTGGTCCACAGATGGTTGATGTGAATACTTTCATACTAGTCTGTAATGAGATAAGTACAGAAATGGAGTGTTTAGAAACTTCTTTAGCAATTGGACATTGTAATTTTATGTCTGTAGAACCTTGTAATAAAAAATAGGGGCTTATGTATTTTTATCTCACATATATAGTAATTCATTTTTACTGTATTTCATAAAAGTAGTAGTCCATGAAGGATCAGAACTTAAGAAACAAGAAAAACTGGTCCTTTGCCACAGATAGTTTGAGATATACCAAGCTATATAATTTTTAATAGCTGTAGAATTCTGCTATAAGATGGGTGGGCTATAATTTATTTCACCAATTCCCTTTTGTGGGAAATTTGGGTTTCTGGTAATCCTTTCTGTGTGTGTGTTCTTTAGAGGCGTTTGGGGAAGAATGCACAAGCCTTGAAGCTTCTCATCAGCGTTTTGTCCGTTCTAGGTTTCAGCAGTGCCGCAGAGCTCCAGCAGTCATGGGCCCACCATCGCAGCAGTGCATAGCAGCCATCATCACCCCACAGCTGTGCAGCCCCACGGAGGCCAGGTGGTCCAGAGTCACGCTCATCCAGCTCCACCAGTTGCACCAGTACAGGGACAGCAGCAGTTTCAGAGACTCAAGGTGGTGTTCCGCCCCTTCCATTTCTCTCTCAGCAGGCAACATTGGCTTCAGCTTGTTACTAGTGGTGTTACAGCTGTTCACAGTAGGCTGGGGGTGAATGACAAGAAGTCTTCTTTTGATTTCCTGTCTTAGCACCTTGTGCCTGATCCAGAGAATACATTCAAGAGATGTTTTGGGGATGAATGTATGGTGTTCAAACGTTCCGGGATTGAGGAGCTATTTGAAATAAAGTCCATTTTTTGGATGCCTGCTTTTGAACTCTTTAGTTCTTAGCATGGAATAAGGTTTTATTAATATACACATGGTTGACTACAGTCCTATATGGTAAATGGACCCAAGTATTATGGTTTAATCTTCTTATTCTTTATGACTAGCTGAATTGGCTAGCATCATCAAGTCCATCCTTAGTAAATCACATGCTCCTTTGGGGAAACCTTTGTGAAGTCTGGGAAAGGCTATCGTTGTGAATAAAAAGTCATTGTTTTCATCTGATCTACTGGGTGTATGCTGTAGGTTTTCAACACTTTGAAATTCATGAGGCATCCGTGGAGAAATGAAACTTTCATTTCCAGCTCACCTTCTCTCTCTGTTTAGTTGAGTGTTACTTTTCCAAATGTGTGATTATGGTAGTAAGTTTTCCAGATTTCTTTTTTTTCCCCTAGTTTTTATATAAAATTTGAAATCAAGTGCAAGAAGTATAAAACTGTAGACCTATAAAGAGATAAGATGTTGGATCTTTATTTGGTCATATAATTGTAATTCTATCAAGTAGCTTGCAAGTAGGAATGAACAGTGTATCCTTAAAAGACACATCTATGTGTAGCAGGTATTTCATCTCTCTCATTTTTTGGTGCTTAATCTAGTTGTCCCTGACTCCTCCCCTCATTGTTTGGGTTCTCAAGAACTTTAACATTGGCCTAAAGAAATTAAATGTTACATAAATAAAAGCACACCAAAGCTAAGCTATATAGAGGGATTTTGTGAAATTTACCCTGTATATTAGCTTAAGTCATTAGGAGTTGACTATGCATAAACATAGTCCTAAAGAGAGTAGAAATTATTTGGGCCTGAAACTTTACTCTGGGCTCTGTCTTTGGGAAAATATTTGTAAGCTATATCAATGTTTTCCTTAAAACATTTTTACTCTCTGTTTGTAGAGTGGTGGCTGTATACCAAAATGTATTATTGTTACAGACTTAGCACTTCACCGAGTCCTGAAAAAAATTTTTAAGTTGGTTTGGTGTGACTGAATTCCATATTAATACTGTATTCAGCAATTGATATCTTAATGTTGCAAAAGCATTTATAACTTACTTATTAAACTAACAAAAAATATACATTTATTTCTATACCCTTTTTCCAGTCAGCGCTGTCAAAGCATAGCACCTATTTTATTCTCCTTCCTCACTTGGCTATAAGTGTATAGAGCGTGCTTTGTATGTTTTATAGGTGCTGTCAAGGAAGCAAGAAAGGGCTTTAGAGTTGGGGTTATAGACTGAGTCACAGGTCGAGTTAGGTTTTCTTGCTCTGTTCTCTTAGTTACAAGCTCTTGAATGTGATTCCTGGACATAATAACTTGTTGAATTTCCTTTCTAACAAGGAGAGGTAAAATGGTTTCTTGCTCCTCCATGTAATTTCATTTAACATTCTTACATCGCTTGCCATTTTTGGATCAGTCCTAAAATGTTTTACAAGCATTTGAACCAACTTCAATAAACCATTTATATTCTATAATAAGGAAGTGTTCAGTGAGAACTCTTAGCTTATTTCATACATCAACATTGTCTATACTTTCTTCTTGGTCTTTGGCAGATTGATGACAAGGAAGATTTGAATAATTTGAGACATGTTTGGTGTGATGTAGTTATTTGTTGAATGCCAGCAGCGTACATATTTGGCACATATTTAGCAAGTTCTCTTTACAGTTGTTTGCTTGTCTCCCCAACAAGATTGTGAACTTCAGGAGGTCGGGGACTTTACTAATAAATGCCTGTTGAAGTGAACCAGGAAGATGCATCAGCAGAATCTAAGACCCTCCCCACATGCCTTCTTAAACCTGTAGCTTTCAAATAATTTGTTCCAAGTTGTGTTCTTCTAAGTAATGATTTCTAGAACTGTATACATGCTTATATAAAAGAGTTGTACTGTACTAATTTTTAAACAGTGGTTCATTATGACCTGTACCTTTTTCTTCCAGACACACATACATCACATATACTTTCCTTCTTCGGGTTTCAGCATTTTTTCTCTCTGTGTATTTTTTATATTATACCATAGAGTGCTTGTTTTTGTTTCTAATTTTTTGTATGTTTATTTTGATAACTCTTCTCTTGTGACTGTAAATACTATTCTTAAATATCTTCCAAAGTCTTTCCCTTCTGCAAACTTACTGAATTTTAGGTTCCATCAATTTGGTCACTAATGAAACATTTCAATATGGAAAATTCTGAATATTGAGTTTCAACAAAAATTGTCATGTTAATTATACTTCCCTGGTGGCTCAGAGGGTAAAGCGTCTGCCTGCAATGTCGGGAGACCCGGGTTCGATTCCTGGGTTGGGAAGATCCCCTGGAGAAGGAAGTGGCAACCCACTCCAGTACCCTTGCCTGGAAAGTCCCACGGACAGAGAAACCTGGTAGGCTACAGTCCATGGGGTTGCAAAGAGTCGGACACGACTGAGCGACTTCACTCAAAAGACCAACCTCCAGTGAGTTGGTGTTGACCAGGTATACCCACTGTGCTCTGGCAGCCCAGATGCTCTCATTAACCGTGGCTGTAGTGGAAGTTGGGGCAGCTCCTGAGCCACTATTTCACAATATGTCACCAGAGCAGTGCTTGTCAAATCAGATGTTTACTTGTGATACTTTGCTAAACTTGATGTTATGTAGAATTAAAAATAATCCCAGAGTATGTAGGATACACCTAGTGGGCAGTTCCCTTAGATAATCTCCTGAGTAACTAAAACTTAAGTTGTCCTAGATCACACTTGTAACTTTGTAGCCCTTCAGACTTGTTCCCCTTTGTGAATGCCCACATGGTGTATAATTTAGTGAACACCCTCTCTGCCTTATCTTCCATGTACAGTCAGTCAGCCCCCAAGCCCTGTCACTTCTGTCTCCTAAAAAGCTTTTGAATCTGCCCAGTTTTCTCTCTTTGGTCAGTACTATAATTTATGCCGCTCCTGTTCACACGTGAGTCAACCTTATAGCATGACTGGTTTTCCTGCCTCCTCTTCATCATCTTTTTCCTGCACCAACTTGTTCTCAACACTATAGCCAAATTGATAACACTAAAGTGTGGATGATAAAAGTCTGAATTGCTTTCTAACAAGATCCTTTCAGGATCTGGATCTTGCATTGTCTCCTGTGTTATCTCTTATCACTCTTCCTACCACCATTTCTTCTTTTCACCACAGATCCTCTGGCCAAACTAAACTGTTTTCACATTTCCACATATACCAGATGGTGTCCCGTCTGCAGTTTTCCCCATGCTGCTTCCTCTGACTTTCTTCACGGGTCTTCATTTTTGCTAGCTTATGCTCATCCACAAGACTCAGTTTAGACACCATTTCTTAAGTCCTCTGGTGTGTCCCCATAGGTTGGTTGGTTGGTTGGTTTTCTTGTGTGTGGAGGGGTGCCCTTCCCGTGTGCTCTCTGGACATTTGGTGATTGCCCACTTTCCCACTGTGTTATGACTACCAGCTGGATGTGGAATGAACTTCTGTACAGCAGGGCATACTGTGGCTTATTTGTCATTAATTCCTTGGGACCTCACATTGGGCCTGGCCTAGCATGTTGCTGCTTCTTAGTAAATATTTGTGAAATGAGTAAATGAATGAATAAGTGAATGACATATGGATGTGATTATCCTTCACCAGTAATTCTATGTAAAACTATTCAAAGCAGGGTTACAGATTTTATGAGTTAATTTTTATTTTAAGCTTGAGTTATATTACTGGTACCCATATTAATTTTTAGTGTTTTTAACATATATTTACTATATGTTTCTATTTCATTTAATATGCTGATTTTATTTAGGTATAAATCAGTCTTTTAGAAGTAACTCTTGGCTGGCTTTTCTCTTAATAACCTTGAGATTTATCCCTGCCTCAGGTGGAGGATGCGCTGTCCTACCTTGACCAAGTGAAGCTGCAGTTTGGTAGTCAGCCTCAGGTCTACAATGACTTCCTTGACATCATGAAGGAGTTTAAATCTCAGAGGTAAAAGATACATGTGGTTGTACTCGAGAATTTTGCTTGTTTTCTTGCTTCTGGAAGGAGGATATAGCTTATTCTCATCTGCTGAACAATAAAGGGCTCTTTGGAGGGAGCTGTGCTTTTTATTTCCATGGGTCATGTTTTTGTTTTATATATTGTATAAAAATTGAAGGCCCAACAGCTTTATTTTTTGCATATTGATAAATTTTTCTTAGCACTTAATCTCAATCAGGAAAGTAAATTGGTAATAATTAAGCTACTTGCTTTTTGGATTAGCTTAAGATACTCTACTATTCTGGCATGGTTCACTATTATAAAAGAGTAACTCATCTGAACAATGTATATAGATACATGATGATTTATACTGGTGTATCAAGGGTTGGATCTTGCATGGCAATTGGAGTTGAAGACTTACTGCCTGAGTATCTGCTTGATGGGACTGTTAGCATGCTTGAATGTCTATTCTGTTTAAAATTGTGACCAAGCCTCTTTGGTTATGAGTATAAGTGGCTTTGAATTTCAGAGGTCTTTGGATGTGGTTAATTTTGTAATATTCAGGTTGATTTTTATTTTCCTGTGTAGAGAACCTAGTGGAATGTGAATTTTGTCTTGCCAGGGTGCTTTGTCAGGCTTGCCACTTTAATATTTGTGTTTCTTTTTTTTTTTTTTTAAATCAGCATCGACACTCCAGGAGTGATTAGTCGTGTGTCCCAGCTGTTCAAAGGCCACCCTGACCTGATCATGGGCTTCAATACCTTCTTGCCCCCTGGCTACAAGATTGAGGTGCAAACCAATGACATGGTGAATGTGACAACTCCTGGCCAGGTTCATCAGATCCCAACCCATGGCATCCAGCCCCAGCCTCAGCCACCACCCCAGCATCCTTCCCAGCCTTCAGCCCAGTCAGCCCCAGCACCTGCCCAGCCAGCTCCTCAGCCCCCACCTGCCAAAGTCAGCAAGGTGAGCACTTGGAAAACTCTGCACCATGTGAAATGCATCCCTAGAAAGCACCCTCCTTTGACATTTTCTCTTCGTATATAAGGCTTAGATAGATGACACAAGTTAAAATTCATCAGAGAAGATGCAAGTCACATTCCTACAAAGTGGCTCACATTTACACACCACATAGTTATGTATCTATTTAAGTCTACACATCAGCAACCTCCATGGACTCTCTTGCCCCCAACTTCTGCTGTTTGAACCCGTGAGCATCTCAAGAAGTGACAGCTTTATGTAATAGTACTTTGATAGCACAGGCAGAAATGGTCAGCTTGTGATCAGATTACACTGTTTTCTGCATGGTCATCATTTTACAAAAGTTACTCTGTTTACCAGATTAGACTGTATCAAGCTGAGCAGAAGATCTTGATGATGATGATGAGGTGTTCTTAGTATAGAACTCTACTGATACAGTAGCCATTAGTCACATATGGCTATATTTAAATTTAAATTAATTAAAATAAATTTAGTTTTTCAGTTTCACCAGCTACATTTCAAGTGCTCACTGGTTTCATGTGGCTATGGTGCAGAATAATGCAAATAAAGAACATTTCCATCACCTCAGAGAGTCTGTTGGGCAGAGTTGGTTTAGAAGACTTTTTTTATGTGGCGTTAACTGCAGCAATTGAATTGTGTTTTTTGACATTAAAAATCTATGTAGAATAAGGTTTTTTCCTATTCTGTTCGCACCTGTTGAGCAAGTAAGCTTAAAAATTGCGTATGAAAATTCTTCCCTGTAATTGGAGACATTGCCCACTTTTAAGATTGTGTTTAGAAAATTTAAGGCTGGAATTTTTGTATTAGAATGTGTGAACCCTCTACTCTTGCCACCCCTGCTCAGTGTGATCTGAGCTGGGCTAAGATGGCCTAGCCCGAGTGAATAAAGTACGTATGTTAATCAGACACCTTGTTTCTCTTTACTTTGAACTTTCTTTCCTGTGTTAAACCATCTGTATTCCTGAGGAGAATAAAGACTTTTTTCTTTTTAGCCTTCCCAACTACAAGCACATACTCCAGCCAGTCAGCAGACTCCCCCACTCCCACCATACGCGTCCCCACGTTCTCCACCTGTCCAGCCTCATACACCAGTGACAATCTCGTTGGGAACAGCCCCGCCCTTGCAGAACAATCAGCCTGTGGAGTTTAACCATGCCATCAACTATGTTAATAAGATCAAGAACAGGTTCCAGGGCCAACCAGACATCTACAAAGCGTTCCTGGAGATTTTGCACACATATCAGGTAAGACAGTTGCCCTTTCAGCCTGTCTTAACCAGGTTGCCTTCTGGGAACAACTAGTCTGAGAACTGGTTATTGTGGACACAGTTGTGTCCACTAATTCTTACTGGTAGTTAACCCGTTAGACATTGTGATGTGTGTTTGTAAAGCCAGTTTGATTTACCTGACTTTAATTCCCTTGTAGCAGCCAGTTAGGATTTTTAAAGTCACTGCTCTGTGAAACAGTGCTATTTATCTGAAAGTTTAAAGAATGATTTGTGTAATATAGTTAAAGCACAATAGAAGGAGAAATTTCTCTAATATTTTGTGTTTTATCAGTCGGTAGTGGTCCCCTGAGCATTCACATATACTGCCCTGGTTTCAAAAGGAATTGTCAGCCACAGTCTTCCACTCCTTTCTCAACTTCAAAGCTTGAAGCCAAAAACAGGTGCTAAGAAGATAGACTTTCCTCCTAACTGCTACAAAGCCAGACATCTCAGAAAGTGTGCAAAAGCAAGTCATTCAAAACAGTGCCCCTTTAATATGATCTCTTCCCATTTGCAATTTCCTATCAGAAAGAGCAGCGAAATGCCAAGGAAGCTGGAGGAAACTACACTCCAGCGTTGACTGAGCAGGAGGTGTATGCCCAGGTGGCTCGTCTTTTTAAAAATCAGGAAGATTTGTTGTCAGAATTTGGACAGTTCCTACCAGATGCCAACAGCTCTGTGGTAAGTTATTTAGAAGAACTACACAATTGAGAATGGTTGTGATAAGTTAGGAAGCTGGAATCAGAAGGAGACTTTTTCGAAATGATTACTTGCTTTTATAAGAGCACTCATCTCTTTCATGTGTTCTTAATTAGCTTTTAAGCAAAACAACTGCTGAGAAGGTCGACTCCGTGAGAAATGACCACGGAGGCACAGTGAAGAAACCTCAGCTGAACAACAAGCCGCAGAGGCCCAGCCAGAATGGCTGCCAGATTCGCAGGCACTCTGGGACGGGGGCCACCCCTCCAGTGAAGGTGAGGAGGGCGAGACTGCTCGTTGTGACTTTCAGGAACGGTAGTAGCAGACAGTGCGCAAGGCTGACACTTGGATCCTGGATGTTTGAAGTTAGTTGGTGTATGTCACATAAACTCAGTGCAAAGCTTTTTATCTGGCTTTGTGAAGGAATGTTAGAATACAAATTGCTCTGATTACTTTTGAGTTCCCACAGGTTTTCTTTATAGTTTCTCCCTTCTTTGCTATTAGCTCTCATCTATTTGTTTGTTTCCTGCCAAGGGTTTCTGAGACTTAATTTTTCCTGTCTTGTACTAAGAAAGAAGCTGATTAAATTAATAATTATTTCCAAAATAAGTCAGTGGTCTCTGAGGTCCTCTTGTGAGTAAAGTGCAAATGCTTTGTGGGATCTCCTTGGTCTAGAGGCCTGTCCTGCCCAAGGTTCTTTGTTGGGTTACCAGATCTTATCTGCCTCATCTTAATCTCCAAGGAAGGACCTTGGGGGTGCAGCAGAGGGTGGTCTTAAACTCCTGTTAGTGACTTATCATGGTGCTCCTTGTTAGGGTAAACCCTGATGGTCTGCCTGCAGAAAGCTGAGCCCACTCTCTCCCTGTAGACGTGGGGCAGCAGTGCTGGGGCGTGGGCTCTGTGTATGTACTGAGTGTTGTTTCAGTGAATTCTGAAGCTGTATATGATGTTGAAGAGCTAGATATGTCTTTAGAATTTAAAGAATAACAAAAGCTAGTGGAATATCTTATGGTAAGAAGTGACTGGTAAATAAGCAAATAACCACTCAGAGTGACCTGTAAGGTGTTGACACTTTTGAAGGACTGTTGAACTATTTTTCAATGTTTGTAATGGTTTCTCCCTTTGAAACCAGCTGAACATAGTAATCGTGTATGTTTCTCCCCTTTAGTAAGGAGTTGTAGTAATACGAGTAGCAAGAATCAGGTCAGCAGATAGGCGCCAATCTTGGTCTGCTCCCACACTTGATTACCCACAGGTGGAATTCCTATATTGGAAGGTTAGGATTCCCTGTCTGCCTTTTCCTTAGGCAGTATAAGGCAGAGGCCGTGGCTCCTAAGAGAACGCAGTCCAATGTCAAAGGTAAATGTGCTGCTTCTCCCGGACTGTGCATTTCTTCACAGGCAGCTGAGAGGTGATTTCTTTATAGTAAATTTTCTGCCTGGAGTTATGTATGACCCATTCATTTGCTTTAAAAGAGCAATCTTAAATTGGTCTGAGTGGATATTACTGACAAGGTAGTTATTCCTTCTGTTAGGAAAATAAACTTTCTTTCCCATGATTTTTTCAGTTGAACTATTTAAAGGTAAAGGTTAAAGATTGATTACTGTGTAGTCCAGATATTTTTATAGCCTCTTCTGCCTCCACAGCTAGGAAGATAAAGCAATAGCGTTTGGTTCCTAATAAAGTTACTTTTAGCCCATGGAAAAAAGTAAGGATATTAATTCTAACATCACAGTAATGCTGTGACCATTTATGGAAAGAGTTATTGGCAAGTAGAATGACCTGTGAACCTCTGGGGGGAAATGACAGGCAATCTGAAAAATAGGGAAGATGAGTGGAAATCTTTTAAGATGTAAAGCAAGTTAGTGACTTGAATTCTCTCATTTGTTGCAAATTATTAATCAGTGGTGGTCAGTGATGGAACCTTAGAACAGAGATGATAATAAAGCTCAGGGGATTCCCTGGCAGTTCAGTGGCTAGGATCCAGCCCTCTCGCTGCCGGAAGCCCAGGTTCAGTCTCTGGTCGGGGAACAAAGATCCCACTACGGGGCACAGCCAAGAAAGCAAAAACAGAAAAGAACATAAATCCCAGAGAAACCCTCTCTTTGAATCTTACATGTTTATATTTTTCCTTTTTTACAGAAGAAACCCAAACTGCTCAGCCTCAAAGATTCTTCTATGGCAGATGCCAGCAAGCATGGTGTAGGAACGGAATCATTATTTTTTGATAAAGTGAGTAATAAACGAATTGGATTTGATTGAACCCGGATCTCTCATGTCTCTTGCATCAGCAGTCAGGTTGTTTACCACTAGCACCGCCTGGGAAGCCCTGCCTCACTTTGAAAAACAATGCGTCCAGTTGGAAGACCCCTAATATTAGCTACTAATGCCCAAAGAAAATCACCTTGTCCCAAGAAGATTTTGTTTTAGAGGCATCAAGCTGGTTAGGACTTTGTACTTTCTAACATAGATTTCAAATTGTAGGTCCTTGCCATCTTTGAGAACTGTTAGCACAACTAGAGAAATGGTAACACTGTTTGATTTAATTTTGTGAAATAGTTTGCAGCAAAATATAGCATTT
>SJYT01055027.1:123079-172501 GCA_006410635.1 Cephalophus harveyi | reverse complement strand
TAACACTGTTTGATTTAATTTTGTGAAATAGTTTGCAGCAAAATATAGCATTTGCCTTGTGGAAAAAAGCTATAAAAGAAGTGCATGATATTACTCTCTCAAACTATTGCGCTTCTATTGTAGATACCCAGGTGTATATAGTGAAGCATGTCAGTGCACCAATTGTTGAGGACTTAAAATAAGTTGTAACCTTCTGATTGCTTGTGAAACTTATTTGTGGTATTAAATATTGGGTCATGGGAATTCTGATTTAATTGTATATTGTCAAAGGTCCGCAGGTGATTTTTTTTTTAAGTTTTGGTTGTGCTGGGTCTCTGTTGTCCTGAGGGCTTTTCTTTAATCAGAAGCAGAGGCTACTCTCTAGTTGCGAGGCACGGGCTTTCATTGCCGTGGCTCCTCTTGTTTTTGGAGCACTAGCCCCAGAGTGCATGGACTCAGTAGTTGTGGCCCACAGGCTTAGTTCCTCTGAGGCATGTGGGATCTTCCCAGACTGTGGATTGAACCACGTTTCCTGCACTGGCAGGCGGATTCTTTACCACTGAGCCACCAGGAAACTCCTGCACCTCTGGGTTTTTGCAAAAGGACAGATCATTTAGTATCTCCATGATTGGTGCCTCCTGAGTCCATGGCTCTGATCTGAACGATTTCTGAGAGCTGCCCGGGCACTTGGTGCTTTTGAGGCAAATGTAAAAGTCCAGGTCACAGCCAACAGATGGCAAGGAAAGGGTGAGGGAGGGGGGCTGAACAAGTTAATTTTAAAAATAGTGATGGTGTTTGTTGTTGTTTTCGAGGTACTTATTTCTTAGACATACTAAAAAAGTCTGGAGTTTGCTTGATAATTCAGGGAAATGATTAGTGTTTTGGGTTATTAAAATTCTCAGCACTGTGCAGAAAGGAGAAATGGAGAAAGGAAACAGATCAAGTCAGAGGACAAAAGCACCTTATTTTAAAAGGTTATTAGTCAGGATTACCAGAGTTTGAAAAGAGTGTTGAAAAGATTCTATAAACATCCGTTAGGCGAAGCAACAAAAGCTTGGGCAACACTCTTATGGTTCAGAGAATCAGGCTTGTGAGAAGTAAATGTCTTATTTACTCCAGGACCTCTTTTTTCAGAACTTTTGTTACAGGCATTTTTAAGCGTGTGAAATTAGAGAGAGGGGTAAGAGGACGCCATGTGCGCCCATCACCAGCCTCGGCAGGCCTCGGCTCCCGCTGCTGCGCCTGTTTCATGTGTACTCTCACCTCCCCCAGGTTATTTGGAGACAAGTCTCGTATAATATATTATTTCACCCATAAGTACTAAGTTTTCTTTCTTTTTTTAATATTTGTTTATTTGGCTGCGTCTGGTCTTAGTTGTGGCACGTGGGATCTAGTTCCCTGATCAGGAATCGAACCTGGTCTTCCTTCATTGGGAGCACAGAGTCTTAGCCACTGGACCACCAAGGAAGTCCCTCAGTTTCCTTTTTAAATGACTCCTTTTTTCAAACCTAAGCATTAACACATCTTAAAAACCAAAATTGATTCTTAATATCATCAAATAACAGTTCAAGTTTCCCCAGTCTTTTAAAAGCGATTCAGGATCTCTTGATTTCTCACTTAATTGTTTTTCTTTCGGTTGTCTCCATTAGGTCCGAAAGGCTCTGCGGAGTGCAGAGGCCTATGAAAATTTCCTGCGCTGTCTTGTTATCTTTAACCAGGAGGTGATCTCTCGGGCGGAGCTTGTGCAGTTAGTCTCTCCATTCCTAGGGTAAGTGGAGTCAGGAGCTTGACCCTGGTGCGTGATAAGGAAGTGAAATAAAACTTAGTTTGTGGGAGTATATGGTAGACAAAATTAATTTGATTGTGGTGGGTCAGTTGACTCATAAAATGTTAGTGCTAAGAGAGTCCTCTGCGAAGTCTTCTAGTTCAACTATGGAGATTAAAAGATTGGCAGAGGGCACATTGGCCAAGACTAGTGGTCTCCTGATCCCCTGACCAATGTTGGATGTTTTATATAGACCAGTCTCTTCCAGGGTTCTAGAATCTTGACTTTGACAACCAAAGAATTATCTGAACTTTGAAACAGTATTCTTGATTAGAAGAATGGCTGGTTATTGCCTTGTTTCAGTACAGTTCTTGCATCACCATCTTAACTGATCTTAGAGCACTCTGTAAGAAAAGGAGAAGCCAGGTATTCAAAAGCAGTACTTCTTAGGCAAGAAGTAATAATTGTCACTGGAATTTGTCCAATGATAGCAGAGTTCTGACTACATCAAATAGTGGTAGTCACACCTCAGCATTACTGCATAATGCTTCTAATTGCTCACCAGTTTTTTGGTTTGATTCTTTAGGAAATTCCCAGAATTGTTTAATTGGTTTAAAAACTTTCTGGGCTATAAGGAGTCTGTACATCTGGAAACCTTTCCAAAGGAACGGGCCACAGAGGGCATCGCCATGGAGATAGATTATGCCTCTTGTAAACGGTTGGGCTCCAGCTATCGAGCCCTACCAAAGAGTTACCAGCAGCCCAAGTGTACGGGGCGGACTCCTCTCTGTAAAGAGGTAAGGCTTTCCAGGGAAGGCATCAGCCCTGTGTCCTCAGCTTCCTCCAGAAGGAAGTGGTGCATGGAATGGAGAATTTACACGAATGAAGAAATCAAAATCCTTTTCTGTCTTTTTTCAAAAGAAAATGTTTTGTACTTATATTGAGAACTTTTTTCTAACTATCTTTTTAAACTTGCTACACAGTTTCACTTGCTGTGGGTGAAACTTGTAATGTTGACTGTTTCTTCCCTCCCCTAAAGTTTTGTCTTTTTTAATTGAGAAAGCTTAATCACCAGAAAATTTTGTTACACTTTTGTTTCAATTTCTCTTCTTTTACCCAAAGGTTTTAAATGATACCTGGGTTTCCTTCCCCTCCTGGTCTGAGGACTCCACCTTTGTTAGTTCCAAGAAAACTCAGTATGAAGAACATATCTATCGTTGTGAAGATGAACGTTTTGAGGTACAAGCTCCTTTATCATTTGAAGTTTGGGGAAATGAGAAATTCTGAAAGAGGATATCTTAAATACCTACCAGAGAGGACTGGCTTTTAAGACCAAAGAGCAAGAGGTTCATATTCTTCTGTGGTAAATGCTTGTTGTAGTTACCATGTTTTGTGACGTTGTCAGATATATTAATAATATTTTCATAACAAATGTGACTTATCTAAAAGGCCACTTTAGCCCTTTTAACTGAAATTATCCATTGATGGCTGAATAATACTCCTTTGAATCTTTAATGACATTTTAAAGGTTATTGTGTTGTACCTAGTATTTAAAATCAGTATTTTAAGACCTAGTGGAAAACCTTCTTGCAGCTGTTTTAAATTACTTATCTTAAAGTGTGTATTATTTTTAGCAGGTATCTTACTAACATGGTTAGCAAACTAGCTCTCCTGTGAGAACTGGAACTCTTCCGTCATATTTCTGATGTTGATTTGTCTCCTTTTGAAAGAAAGTTGAGTTAGGGACTTCATTTTAAAGTAATTGGGAAGGGAAGAGCTGGAGTGAAGAAATGAGCTGGTCGAGAGCCCTGATGCCAGGAGTGGGAGTACTGGAAGCAGACTCAGTTCCCAGTGTGTTTAAATGTCTGGTTCACTGATACCAACAAAAAGGGAACGTCACACATGTCTAGAGAAAGAAAGTTACATGCCTCTTTTTTAATGTATTTATTATATAGAACTGACTGTCCCTGCTCTTCCTATGGATGGGAGATGTTTTGCTCCTTTTTTAACCCATACTGATTTAGCTCTCTGCCAGTTATCCCCCTTCACACTTGCTTCCCCTGTTTCTGGCATGTGTTGAATGAAGAACCACATGTTGTTTGGTCCGCTGGGCCCCAGTGTTTATGAGGAGCTTTGACCATTTGCAGAAAAACTCAGTCATGACAGATATTAACTTCTGTGGAAAGTTTTATCAAGCTGAAGAAAGCTTTTTTTTTTTTTTTTAACCTATGTTTAGTCAATTTCAGTGATGTGTTAGCAGAGATTGACGGCTGTTTTTGACAGGATATTCTTATTCTCAACTAGTATGCCTGCACAGGAGAGGCATCAGCCTCATTTCCTGCTTGTTATTGCAGTAGTGAAGATGAAAGAAATGTGTGTATGTATACATAGCATATGTACATGCTGAGGATTGGATGGGATAGACTAATTTGAATCCTTCATACATCAGGATTGGTTAATATCCCAATGACTTGACAAAGACAGATTTTATTTCCTCATCATACTGCATGTGCATTGATGTTCAGCTGAAGATTCCACTCATCAGAATTGTTTGGGGACCTGGGCTGTCAGAGTGGCACCATCATGAACAGTACCCGTGACTATAGGAGAAAAGCTCAGATGGATCTTGCACCCTTAAATGCTCTAGCCCAGAAGTAATGGATGTTACTTTGACTCACCTGTTAACAGCTCATAGGTCAGAACTAGTTACACAGCCCTACAACCCACTCCAGTGTTCTTGCCTGGAGAATCCCAGGGATGGGGGAGCCTGGTGGGCTGCCGTCTCGGGTCACACAGAGTCGGACACGACTGAAGCGACTTAGCAGCAGCAGCAGCTAATCTCAAGGCAGCAGAAAGTCCAAGCCATCATGTATCCATAACTGGGGAAAGGGGGCATTAAAATTTTTGACAAAATGACTGCCATAGTCCTCAAACTAGAAACTTAGGAAACACTCATAGAGAGTCATAAACTCTTGAGACTGCTCATTTCCTTTATTTTCTGTTTCTCATCTAGAAAATTTTGTGTTAAGCTTTGGAAAAAAGTTAACTCAAGGTTGCTAGTCATGTCTTTAACCAGGTTAGGCTTGGCCCTTGCCAGAAAATAAAATGTCAGAAATATTCAGTGAAAATTTAAATGGTTACCCACAAATACAACATTGAAGCCCTTAAGTAATGCTTATTATTAGTAGATGTGGAACAAGACATTAAACATTTAAACATTTCAGGTTACTCTGAAAAACTTTACTCATGAGGTTGATTTACTATCTTGAATGATCTTTATGGGACTTGGTGGTAGTGGTTGTTATTGTCTGTAACAGATCTGAGTAATTCACAAAAGTTCAGGGGAACGTGTCAGTCAGGTTGCCTCCTCCTAGGTCCCTCTGGCGTGGGGGCCAGTCGTCTTCAATAAACCACACTGGTGGCGCCAGAAGTATTAACTGCTGCTTTGTTGTTGTCGTTCTGTTCCGACTCTTTGTGACCCCGTGGGCTGGGGCACATCAGGCTTCCCTGTCCTTCACTTATCTCCCTGAATTTGCTCAAACTCATGTCCGTTGAGTTGGTGATGCCATCCAACCATCTCATTCTCTGTCACCCCCTTTCTCCTCCTGCTCTCAATGTTTCCCAGCATCAGAGTCTTTTCCAGTGAGTCAGCTCGTCGCATCAAGTGGCCAACATTTTAGAGCTTCAGCTTCATCATCAGTCCTTTCAATGAATATTCAGGGTTTGGATGCTTGCTGTGTGCCTGGTATTGTGCTAAATCCTTTATGTGGGTTCCAGAACACAACCTTGTGAGAGCAGGTGGTGGTATTCCTATCTTACTGATAAGCTAACAGTTTTATATGGCCATGGTATGGCGGAGCCCAGATTCAAATCCAGGGAGTTTGACTTCTACCTTCTACTCCTGACAGCTATTCTGTTCTGATTTGGGTCCTGAGCACACTTTGTCTTTTTTTTTTTTTTTAATAGCTTGATGTAGTTTTAGAGACCAATCTGGCAACTATCCGGGTTCTGGAAGCAATACAGAAGAAACTTTCCCGCTTGTCTGCTGAAGAACAAGCTAAATTTCGCTTGGACAACACCCTCGGGGGCACATCGGAAGTCATCCACCGAAAAGCACTCCAAAGGATATATGCTGACAAAGCAGCTGACATCATTGATGGTCTGAGGAAGAACCCTTCCATTGCCGTCCCAATTGTCCTTAAAAGGTACCTGAGTGCATATGCCCTTCATGCTTTAGTGCGCTTCTCAGCAGATTTAGTGTCCCATTAAATAAGATTCTCCTTTTCAGCCCAATTTTTCCAAGAGACCTCCATTTCTCCCCAACCGCGGCTGTAGGAAGTCAGGTGGATAGTGTGGGATAGTGGAGCTTCTTGATGGGGTTCTGTGTCACCAACAGCAGAGAACAAACCTTCCCAGTCCATACTGGAATGCTCTGTGTGTTTAGGGGGATATTTTAAAATAGAGAACAAAGAAGAAAACAGCCACCCACCTTCCTGCCACTCAGTACTAACCGATGTTCACATCTTTTGTTTTTTAATAAGAAAAATCACTTTGTCTTTATGAAATTGATATGTTACTTAAAAAGCCTTAGCGTCCCATAAAAATACAAGAATGTCTTCTTTCTCCTAACCAACCTTCAAACCAAGTATAGGGGGGCCGTTGAACCCACCTAAATAAGGCTGTAGGTATCAAGGAGGAGGCCAGGGCTGAGCCCCAGGCTCCTCGAAGTCCATGGCGCTCCTATAAATCTGGTCCTCCCTCTGTATCACCTGGTGAAAACTTATCCACTGCACAGTTCACACGTGCCCAGATTTTCTTGTTCCTCCCCAGTCTTCCTCTCAAGAGCTGGCAGAAGGTGTTTGCCTTCTTGCCAGTAGCGTTTAACTTTTGTGGAGGATATCCTTCAGTTCTAGTGCTGGTTTTGATTTTATTCTCCTCTCTTCCAGAGGATCAGTCAGTTGTTTTCATTGGAACTTCCAGGCTCTGTCTAGAGGAGCATCTATTGTTGTGCAAGTTCTCTGCTCTTGGACATTTGCATTTACATTAGCATAATAACCATTCTCAGAAGTCCTGTAGCTAAGAAACCTGTTTCACTTGGTTTTAGCTGGCCAAGGAAGAGAATCTACTTTTCTAGGGTATTCTGTGGAATGTTGTTTGAGAAATAACTGTTCTCTGCAAGATTTCTGACTTTGAGATAAATTACTTCCCCATAGTAAGTCCCGAATGAGTAGTTTTCTCGTGTATCAGAGTTCGAGACTAGTTTGAATAAATTTACCCCAGAGTTGCCAACAGATTTGACAGATCTGCTGTACCTGTTGACCTTTGAAATAAAGTAAACCTGACATATTTCTTACTTCTAAACCCTGTGGGATGAGGTGCTGTTATCCCCTTTTTACGGATAAGGAGGCAGTCTAACGTGGCTAATGTGGCAGAGTCAGGATTCCAGTCTGCAATTGTAATATGACCCCTTGCCTTAAAATTCCCTCCTCTGAACTCTTGTGTCTTTCTTTTTCCACCCTCCATCCCACTAGGTTGAAGATGAAAGAGGAAGAATGGCGAGAAGCTCAGAGAGGCTTTAACAAGGTGTGGAGAGAGCAAAATGAGAAATACTATTTGAAATCGCTAGACCACCAAGGCATCAACTTTAAACAAAACGACACCAAGGTCCTGAGGTCCAAGAGCTTACTCAATGAGATTGAGAGTATCTATGATGAGGTGAGTTGAGGGTCTCAACATCTGTGAGAAGCCTCCAGTCTGGATGCTCAGCATAGCTTTGACTCCTGCAAATTACCTTTGTTATATGAGCCTGAGACCCTCCAAGGTTTGTTGATTGTTGCTTCATAGGATAGACTTCTATTCCCAATTCTTCTACCATTTTAAATCTAAGGCTCACTGAGCTGTTTTACTGGTTTTCTAGTTTTCCATCCTAGTTATAGTTCATTCCCACCACCACCCTCTTTCTCTCCATATGCCCTTCCAACAGTACCTTATATTCCTTCTTGTAGCCTATCTCAACTTTCCACAGCTTAAAATACTGTCTTCAATCCCCACACTCTTTCTTTCTCTCTCTCTTTTTAATCATGCTGTGTGGCTTGTGGGATTTCAATTCCCCCACCAGGGACTGAACCCAGGCCTTTGGCACTGAGAGCAGGAGTCTTAACCACTGGACCACCAGAGAATTGCCTCCAGACTCTTTCTAATCCTTGTTTATTCGGCATCCTTCAGGATTATGTAGAGTACTGGGAGCTGGGATACAGAGATGAATAAGAAGTTAATCCTTCTTTCTTTGAGCTCATAGTCTTAGGGGATGGATAGAAACAAATAGAGTATGATTGAGAATTTCTAGAAGGGCGTGATCTTGAATTATAAACTTTATTATGAAAATATCAAGCATACATGAAAAGGGAGAGAACAGTAAAATGAACTGACATAAATTTAATTTCCTCTCTGTCTTGCCAGTTCTGTTATATTTGCCACCTTCCTCACTCCCAGAAGTATTTTAAAGGAAATTTTAGACCTCATATCGTATTCTCCATAAGTACTAATGTAAAATTTTAGAAGATGGTCCCCTTTCTATCCTATTGTCTTTTAAAAATCTCAGTGTCTGGGAGGTACCAGTCTTGGTACCTCCAGTCATTTTGGTATCAAACCACATCTTGCACATTATCTTTTTGTTTCTGGAAGTTTTCGATTGGAAAATAGTGGCCATTATGGTTAATAGAACATACTGCTGGCGTAATCTCGTAGGTCTGGTTTTTGCTTTTGTAGCTGTCACATAATACTTTGTCTCTCTCTCTCTCTGTCCTGGTAGAGGCAAGAGCAGGCTACGGAAGAAAATGCTGGTGTACCTGTTGGCCCACACCTCTCACTTGCCTATGAAGACAAACAGATTCTGGAAGATGCTGCTGCTCTGATTATCCACCACGTGAAAAGGCAGACAGGCATTCAGAAGGAAGACAAATATAAAATCAAGCAAATCATGCATCATTTTATTCCAGATCTGCTCTTTGCTCAGAGAGGTGACCTCTCAGATGTGGAGGAAGAGGAAGAAGAAGAGATGGATGTAGATGAAGCCACAGGGGCGGCTAAGAAGCACAATGGTGTTGGGGGCAGTCCCCCTAAGTCCAAGCTACTGTTTAGTAACACAGCAGCTCAGAAGTTAAGAGGGATGGATGAAGTGTACAACCTCTTCTATGTTAATAATAACTGGTATATCTTTATGCGGCTGCACCAGATACTCTGCTTGAGGCTGCTGCGGATTTGTTCCCAAGCCGAACGGCAAATTGAAGAAGAAAACCGAGAAAGAGAGTGGGAACGGGAAGTGCTGGGCATTAAGCGAGACAAGAGTGACAGCCCTGCCATCCAGCTGCGTCTCAAAGAACCTAGTGAGTGCTAGGGTTGTCGGTCTGCAAAAGGTGTGAGAGCTTGGGGATGCAGGACCTAGTTAGACTCAGGACTGCTTTCTTTTATGTTAATGCATAGAGCACAGGCATTCCTTAGAGGCTGGCTGGGTTCAAATCCTAGCACTGCAATTTACTGGTTGCGTGACCTTACTTAAACTCTCTGAACCTGTTTCTCTGTAAACTGGAGGTGCTACTTGTTATCTTGTGGGGCTGCTGAGAGAATTGGGGGAAATATGCAAAGCACCCTATGCCTTGCTTAGATCATAGACCCTCAGTAGCTGGTACTGTGGACACCAAGGAAGTAGGTGTCAGTTACCGTCATCAGTTTCCCAAATGGAAGGTCTCTCTGAAAGGACAGAGAATGACTGAAGCATCATAGTTGGTTCCACTCCATGACAGAACAACTGTTCGTGCCTGAGACAATTACAAAAAAAGAGATGGGGACTCAGGAGATGGTTTGAGACAGCAGAACAGGAATGAAGATAGAAAACTCAGAGAAAGGAAAATAAGGGAAGGTTAAGGAAGCCTCCACATGCTCTACGTGACTCTGTGCCGCTTGCTTCTAGATCTCCCTGCAGGTTGTAAGTTAGGTACTTAAGCTGTTAGCCAAAGCTCTTCTGTGAAAACTTGTGTGTTCTTTAGGAAATAACCCATTTTTGGAGTGAATTATCTTCTTTTTTTTTTTAACCGTTGGTAATGTAAGAAGCCCATGTGAAGCCCTGGCCATCTATCTATTGGAGAGCTAATGACCTTGAAAATTAATTCTAAAAGCCTTTATCTGGATTAATCCTAGCTTGAGAGAGACATCTTTTAGACTTCAGTGTGGCGATTCCCTCTGCTTGGGTGGAAACAAGAAAGATGACCTGATCTTGGCTTGACCATTGGCTTAACCTGATTTTTGAGGCTAACAGTTCGTTCTTGAGTAATAATACCAAGCCTCCACTGATCGTGGCTCACGTGGTTTGCAGCAGTAGAACTCATAGCTTTATTCTGACGTGAAAGCATTTTTCACAGCAATAGCACAGCCCATGCCTCTGCTGTGGTTCTGAACAAGGTAATGTTCCGTCAGGAAACTCAAGCCAGTTGCTTCTCTTAAATAGTAGTTGTCCTGTTTTGCCTGTATTGAATGAATCCATCACACTTCAAATAAATGGAAATGGACTCAGTTTTGCTCTCAGAGCCTTTTTTCCCCTGTATAAACTTTACAAAGAGGTAGCTAAATGTCAAAGACAAAGAGTTCTCTTCGTAAATTTTTCTCATTGTAGTGAACTTTTTGTTGAAGTACAACACACATACAGAACTGCGTAGCTCAGTAAATTTTTACAAAGCAAATACACCTGTGTAACCAGCACCCAGATCAGGAAACAACATAACCAGTAGCCCCCTTGCACTGCTGTCTGGATTGCCAGAGCTGGAAATGAGACTTGCCCTCTTCATGTGAATAGGTCTTATTTGAGTAAGCTAAAGGGGAGTCCTTTCACCTTTCCTTGTGCGCTCTGTCAGTTGCCAAATGTCTCTGTAACAACTGATAAGTTTTCTATCTGGTGGTTGAGGTGATTCATATGCAGCAAGTATAGATCATTTGATGCAATTTGTGAAATACAGTGTTGAGAATCCACTTTTAAACAAAAAGACTTTGACAAATGCAGATACTTCATTATTCATAAAGGATTTAATCTGCCCTCCCAGTTTCCTGTTCCTGAGAGGTTTCTCAGTGCTCGTGTTGTGTTCTGTCTGCCTTTTCTCTTCAGCCCTTTATGCTTCATTGAAATAGCTATTTGAGCAAGCAACCAATGTGGGGGATACTCCCTTTGCAGGCTCTTCTCCTAGCAGGGAATCGACAGCTTTTTGAAGAAACTTCTTTCCTGGGATATTTTGCTCTCGTGTCACGCATTGCCAGGCCGTACTGTAAATAAGTGTTTTAGTCAGTCAGAGGGTTAGAAGCCGCTGTTGAAATTGCAGCGTCACTCTCCTTTGATAGACAGTGCTGGGGTTGTGGCCACCTGTCAGATCTCATCTGTCTGCAGCAGACAATACCGAGGGTTTGTTCTGTGCCGTGCTTTTCAGGCCAGCTGTGGGGTTTGCCCTGCCCTCTCTTCCCATCTTTTCTTAGCAGGGTAAGGCCTCACCTCTCCCCTCTTTCCCACAGTGGATGTTGATGTAGAAGATTATTACCCAGCTTTCCTGGACATGGTGCGGAGCCTGCTGGATGGCAACATAGACTCGTCCCAGTACGAAGATTCACTGAGAGAGATGTTCACCATTCATGCCTACATTGCCTTTACCATGGACAAACTCATCCAGAGCATTGTCAGACAGGTGAGGGTGTGGTGCGGGCAAGGGTTGGGGAGGGAGACAGTCCTCATCTACAGGTAGGTCAGGAAAGAGACGGGGCAAGTTTTCTTCTGGGAACAGACGGGCAGTTTTCTCTTGTGATAATGTTAACGAACACGTGGTTCTGTAGAGGGGAGGGAGAGGTTAATGTGATGTCGGATTTCTCCTGTTAGTGGAAGGGCTTCAGCCATGTGATTGACTGCTTTGCTCAGTGTGCCCTGGGAGGAGGAACCTACCTCAGATGTGAAGTTTTGCCCCTAGCTCCTGTCCTGTCTTCCCAGCTCTTATGTCATTTACCAGGTGTGAGCTGTTTCCTCTTCTGTGAAAAGTGAAAGTGTTAGTCACTCAGTCATGTCTGACTCTTTGTGACCCCGTGGACTGGAGCCCGCCAGGCTCCTCTGTCCATGGAATTCTCCAGGCAAGAATACTGGAGTGGGTTGCCATTTCCTTCTCCAGAGGATCTTCCTGACCCAGGGACTGAACCCAGGTCCCCTGCATTGCAGGTGGATTTTTTTTACTGTCTGAATAGGTGTTGGTAATTCTATGGACTTGCCTCATTTAACATTTGAAGTTCTTTTTACAGGAAGGATTTTGTATAACATCTTTTATAATACTCTGTCCGCCTCACTATCTGAGACTCCCTCTGAGTTAGGTTTGTAGTTGGCTTTGTGGTTTATTCTTGGGGTTCCCTGGGAGTTTGTAGATATGTTGTTCTTTACAACAATGATAATTTTATAGCAAATAACATGTAATAGGTTTCCATTCCTTTGCCTTTTGTTCTGAGTTCTCAAAGGTATCAGTCTGTTGCTTGTGCACTTTTTTCTTTAATTAATGGATTTATTTATTTTTGGTTGCACTGGGTCTTTGTTGCTGCACATGAGCTTTTCTTTCATTATGGCAAGCGGGGGGCTGTTCTTCATTGCGATGATCAGGCTTCTTATTGCAGTGGCTTCTCTTGTTGCAGAGTACATGCTCTAGGGCACGCGGGCTTAGTTGCTCTGAGGCACGTGGAATCTTCCTGGACCAGGGATTGAACCTGTGTCCCCTGTGTTGGCAGGCAGATTCCTATTCACTGCCCCTCCACTGAAGTCCCACTTTTTTCTTTAAAGTGGAAAGTGCCTTCCTTAGGTAAAATCACAAAGGAATCCCTTGTGAGGTACTCTTGCTTTTGTCTTGAGTTTAGAAGGATGTGTGGCTTTGCACCCCCCTCATAGGATCTACTCGAAGTCAAGGAATAACTGAATCTTGGCATCTTCACAAAAGTTGTTAGGGAGGAAGCTGCAAGTTGAAGCGGTTATTAGGCCTTCCCTTAAGGGGTCTTTATGTTGAGAGACAGAAATCTTTACATGGATATAATCATCTATCATCATAATTTTTGAGAAACTAATGCCTATTCAGTTTAGTTCAGTCACTCAGTCGTGTCCGACTCTTTGCAACCCCATGAATCACGGCACGCCAGGCCTCCCTGTCCATCACCAACTCCTGGAGTTCACTCAAACTCACGTCCATCGAGTCGGTGATGCCATCCAGCCATCTCATCCTCTGTCATCCCCTTTTCCTCCTGCCCCCAATCCCTCCCAGCATCAGAGTCTTTTCCAATGAGTCAACTCTTCACATGAGGTGGCCAAAGTACTGGAGTTTCAGCTTTAGCATCATTCCTTCCAAAGACCACCCAGGGCTGATCGCCTTTAGAATGGAGTGGTTGGATCTCCTTGCAGTCCAAGGGACTCTCCAGAGTCTTCTTCAACACCACAGTTCAAAAGCATCAATTCTTAGATTAGTGGTTAGTCCATTTACTAGAAGCACCTGGTGATGATTTTGAGTCAGTAATACATAAGGTCCAGTCTTTTTTTTATGGAGACAGATTGTATCCGGAAATCCAAATCTAGTGTTTTAAAAACATATGTTTATGCTTCTCAAGTTAATTCCTGAATTGGAGGCCTAACATTTCTCCTTAAATCCTGTGCTGTTCTCCCAGAGTTCATTATTGACTGGAGGTCGAATATACATTGCAGGGTCAAACCATATATTTAGCTTACTTTTCCAGACTAGTTTAATACGGGTTTGCTTAAGAATACAATAGGCAGTCTCACAAATATCTAGTGTGGGACTGAAAGTATGGCCAGACCAGGTGACTAGACTGGGAAGGTTTTTTCCCTCTCCAGCATGCCTCTTTTCTGGACATCTCCCCCATCCTCACACTTCTCTCTGCAGATGAATTTCCGGCCCCCTGAGTGTTTTCAGCGCTGACATGACCAACCTTTCCAATCCAGGTGCTTCTCTGTAAAATGTCTGTCTACAAGACACACTCATTGTGTCATTTCAGTTTAGTAGGAGAGAGATTCTGACAAGCCTAGCATTGGGTTGGGAGTTGCCTAGTTGTGCCTAGATTTACAATGCTGCCCTTTCCAAAGACTGGGTGGGGCCAGAAATCCAAGAAGAGGGTGTGGAAGGAGTCGGTGACCTTTAACAGGGAAGTATAAAGATGTATCTACATAGTAGAGACCATGCTTTGTATACTTTTTTTTTAAACACTGCTTTTTTCTCCTAAACACTGTGTTTTAAGCTTTCCCCTGTATTTTCAAGTTATAAGCATTATTTTAACAGTCACATTAAAAGCTGTTGTATGGCCTGATTGTAATTTAACCATTTCCAGTTGCTGGCCTTTCTACCACCATCAGGTCACTCACTGTCTGACCTTTCATTTTGTCCATTTATCTACAAATACACATACTTGTCATTTAAGACTTTTTCAAATGTTAAAAATAAGTAGTTGTCATAGTTACTAGTGCTTCAAAAAGAGTGTATCTTCCTAAAAATAGAATGGCTTAGCAGTTATGAGAATTTTAAAGTAAAATAAATTGTTATTGCAATTAATGTTTTGCTTTCTTCTTTATCTGTTTTTCACATCCTGTGGCGTTTTAAGGGGTAAAATTTCATTTGAAGGAGTTTTTATTTTATGATAGATTATATCATCATGACCTATAAGAATGGAATCTCTGAAGGGTCCAACTTGCTAGGCATCAGAGAGTTTAATAAGATAGTCACAAAGTTACCAGTAGACAATCATGATTGACATGTATTGACAATGAGTTTATTTGCATAAAATTTAAATACTATGCTTTTATTATCAGATGTGGAAAAATAGGGAATGTGTTAGAAAGAATATTGGCGTGGGGTCCAGAAACTTGAATATTTGTTCTGACTTAGCTCCTTCAGCTGAGTGCCAGTGACAGATTAATTCAGCAACAGCTTCTTCAGGGCCTATTGAATTTCACTTTGTACCAGGGCTTTGAATATAGGAATGGATCTTGTTTTCATGGTTCTCCAAGTTCCCTCTCTTCACCTTAGCACACAGTGAGTTTTCTTATCTAAAATGTACATTTATCTCATATATAACAGGGTACTCCTCCCCAGACTGCTTCCCAGGGTAGTTTTGTGGATTGAATGAGAATATGTGTGAAAGCAAATTATAAATGTTAAAGAAGTGCCATAAAGGTAGCAAGCCATAGAAATTTTTCTTTCATGTAAAAAAAATTTTTAAGAACCTTAGAGCTTTAACTGGCTTCCCCGGTGGCTCAGTTGGTAAAGAGTCTGTCTGCAGTGCGGCAGGCCCAGGTTCAATCCCTGGGTGGGGAAGATCCCCTGGAGAAGGAAGTGACAACCTGCTCTAGTATTCTTGCATGGAGAACTCCATGGACAGAAGAGCCTGGTGGGCTCGAGTCCATGGGGTCCCAAAGAGTCGGACACGACCGAGTGACCAACACTAGAACTTTAAAAAAGTAGCACATTAACCTGAGTTACCTATGGTTTTGCTCTTAAATATATATGGACACCTTACTCGTGGACCAATGATACGGTTGAAGATTTTGGCTCGGTTATTCTTTAAGAAAATAAGATAGTGATTTTATATGATTAATTTTTCTAAAATTTTGAACCCAAAAAACCCTTTTTTTAACTGAATGATTGGAACCACCAAAGGAAGGCTGAGTGTATGACGGGGAGAACTGTATTTTTGGCTCCTGATGACTTGCCTTTGCTTGATTCCAGCTGCAGCATATTGTGAGTGATGAGATCTGTGTGCAAGTGACGGACCTGTACCTGGCAGAAAACAATAATGGGGCCACAGGCGGCCAGCTGAACACACAGACGTCAAGGAGCCTCCTGGAGTCAGCATATCAGCGGAAAGCGGAGCAGCTCATGTCAGATGAAAATTGCTTCAAGGTGAGAGCTACTCGTTTAGTCAGGGACATGCTGATGACGGTGTAGACTGCTGGGACTCTACCCCGCAGAAGTCAGAGCCATACCAGGGTGCTTGGACCCCCGTGTCTCCACTCCTAGAATGCCTGGGAGTTCCTTTGAACTCATCAGAAGAAATATAAAAAACATGGAAAAGTAAAGTCTCGTAGGCAGTCTGTTTCTTGCCTTTAAAAAAAAAATTAGTTCTTATATATGATTTTCATTTTCTCTGAACTTTTTTTTTGGTATTAAATGCTTTGTGAAAATTGTTTAAAAATATAATCCATGGTCATTGTAGAAAAGATAGGAAATGTAGAGAAAAGGAAAACTAGTTGTCTACAGTTTTCCCCAGAAATAATCATTGATGGCTTTCTAAACTTTTCTATGTTTGTATATATTTTGAAAGAGATTATACTGGGCAAAGCATTCTGTGTAACTTATTTTGCTCAATTAGCAACACCTCTGGGTCTTTTTATGACTATTCAGTATTTTATAAAAAATTATGCCCGTCTATTTGGGCATTTAGGTTGTTGCCAGTTTTCCACCATTATAATAGCTAATTAGAAAAGCCAATAGCTGGAGACTGGGAACAATCTAGATGTCCACCCCTTAATGGGAATGGTTAATGGCAGCCTGTTGTGTGACTACTAGATGGCATATTTTGCAGCTCTTAAAAGTTAATTATATGCTAGTAAAAATACTGAAGCAAATAAAAGGACACAAAATTATGTATATTATTTTTGCACCTGTGTAATATGTATAGTTGAACAAAGCCTGTATGTATTAATGTAAGGATAGGTTTAGGTGGCCCAGAGTAAGGTTTGTAGTTGGCTGAGCAGAGAGAGCTAAGCTAAACAAAATTTTAACCTCGGTGAGCATGTCCCATGTACTTTAATGATGTGACCCTCAAACTGTTCACTTAGCTGTACGTGCTTCTACTTTCAGCCTACTGTTGGCTTAATTTAGAATCAAAGACCTGGAAACGAGTTTTCTAGTTCAGTCACAGTTGTGATGCTTTACTACCTGAGGACTTTCCCACTACAGAGGAGAGTTTTAAATCTATAAATGTTTATCATGATTTTAATGTGTGCTTATTTCATGGTGACAGAATTACCACCCCCACCTACCGTGAGTTAACAGATTGTGTGGTGAGGGCCTATGAAGGAATGGGTAGACTCACCCTGTAGATAACACATTTGTCAGAATAGCAGAGGGAACAGAAGGTTTGGTAACCAGGAATATTGGGTCATCACAGTGACCTTTTTCTTTAAAATGTTTTACATAGAGAATGAAAGTCCATAGTATGAGCATTAAGCTAAGCATAAGCAGCCCTTCAAATCCCCTGCCCAGTCCCACCTCCAGCCACCTCTCCCGTCATTTTTTTCTAGGCATATTCTCTAGTGCTTTTTAAAAATTAGGCATGTTTAACTCTCCATATAACCACTCAAACCCTTTTCTATGCACTTAAATATACATGTGTATTTATGTAGAAATAAATTTTTTAACTAACTTATGTACTTTACATCTTGCTTTTTTCCACTTAATATGTCTTAGAACTTGCTCCACTTTGGTTTATATAGACAGAACTCATGTTTTTCAGCTGCTGTGTCATACTTAAAACTATGAATGTACCATAGTTTCTTGTGGTTTGTTTGTTTAGGGTATTAGCTCCCTCACCACGGCTCACTTGAGCCCCCAGCAGTGAAAGCACAAGAGTCTAACCACTGGACCACCAGGGAATTTCCTGTGCCATAGTTGTTTGTTTTTTTTTAATCATTCCCCTATGGGTGAATGTTTTAAGCTATTTCCATTTTTACTCAAATAGTGCTTCATTGAACAGCATTTACAATTTATATTCTTGTGTGCATGTGGTAATGTTAAGGGTAGAGACATAGAAATGAAATTACTGGGTTAAAAGGGTAGGGTATGCATATTTTAGGGCTTTCCAGGTGGTGCAGTGATAAGTGAAAGTCCCTCAGTTGTATCCAACTCTTTGCAACCCCATGGACTATACAGTTCATAGAATTCTCTAGGCCAGAATACTGGAGTGGGTAGCTTTTCCCTTCTCCAGGGGATCTTCCCAACTCGGGAATCAAACCAGGGTTTCATGCATTACAGGCGGATTCTTTACCAACTGAGCTATCAGGGAAGCCTGGTCCAGTGGTAAAGAATCCACCCAACAGTGCAGACGCTGCAGGAGACAGGTTTAGTTCCTGGGATGGGAAGATTCCCTGGAGGAAGAAATGGCAACTGACTCCAGTATTCTTTCCTGAAAAATTCCATGGACAGAAGAGCCTGGTGGGCTACACTCCACAGGGTCGCAAAGAGTCCGACACGACTGAGCATGCACGCACATGCATGTTTTAAAATTTAAACTTTAATGGATAGTCTCATTTCTCTCCCAAAGTGACAGGATATACCAGTGTGCGCTTTGGTAAGAGCATTTATTTCTCCGTAACACTTAGTATTTTCAAGCTCATTTTTGACAATTAGATGAATAGAAAAATAATTTAATTCGTGTTTCCCTATTTGCTATTGTCACCCATTTTTCCTCTTCTGTGTATTGTGTACTCGCATGCGCATCCTTCACCATTTCTGGGGGAGCGGGACTGTAGTTCTTTTTATGTACTTTTTCAAATATTTTTGTTATGATTTGTTTGATTTTCTTTGTTATGATTTTTCTGAAATTGGTTGGTCTTCCCCTTTGTCGTGTTTTTTGGGACCCAGCTAAGTGTCACTTCAGTAAAGTGGAATCTTCCTCAATTCACTGAGCAGGGAATAGCATATTGCTCATGTTTCTAGAATAGTACCTTTGTAGTTATTTTGTTGTAATGTGAATATAGCTGTTTGTATGTATTCCTTTTCCTTTACTGAATTAAGCTCCTCCATGCAAGAAACTGGGGCTTCCCAGTGGCTCAGCTGGTAAAGCACCAACCTGCCAATGCAGGGGATGTAAGAGACGCAGATTAGATCCCTGGGTTGGAAAGATCCCCTGGAGGAGGGCATGGCAACCCACTCCAATATTCTTTGCTGGAGAATTCCATGGAGGGGAGCCTGGTGGGCTGCAGAGTCGGGCACAATTGAGTGCACATGCACCCGTGCGCACACACGCACAAGCAAGAAACCATGCTCTCTTCTGAGTGTGCCCCTGGCAGATAAATAGCAAGCATTCAGTGGCTTGACTTTGTGTTAGTTGAATGAAGCAAAGGTGGTATGTAGAAAAAGGAGAGGAGGGTGGTGTCCAAATGGTAGAGGATCTTCATAGCCATTAGTAAGAGGTGTGAATTTTGTTGTGGTTGGTGAGCAGTGAGGCGTTTTTAAGGACTAAATAGCCCACTGGATTTGAGCTTTCAGGAAGATCAGTTTAGTAGCACTGAGTAAGAAGGGGAGAAATCGAGGCATATTTACAACTGGAGGCCATTACCAAATTGGGGTGATGGATGTGGGCCGTCTAATAATAAAGCTAGTCAAGCCTTGGAGTGGTTGCAGAGGTCAGAGAGTTGGGGGGAACGCACGGTCAAGGACCTAGCAAGATATGTGTCAGGTGAGGAGCCAGTTGGGGTGAAATCGAGTTCAGTTTTAGGCATGTAGAGGACACTTCTTAGTATTACTTTAAAGGGTGGCTTCCTTACAGCCATAGGACAGATCTTGACACTCTAGGTCATTCATCCTAAATCCCCAGGGGGTTTTAACAGACTCCTAGGAACAGTTTTTTTCAAGTCTATTTTGAAAGTAACTATGTTTGTGTTTATATGTGTGTATGTTATATTCTGGTCATTTTTAAAAATTCATTAAGAGGAGTTTTTCAAGGCTGCTCTAGAAAAACTGTGAACCAGAACTGGTTTCTGGTTCTGTTTGCTTATTGACTAGCTGTGTGGCCTTGAGAAATCAGAACTCTGAATTTTAGGTTTTTCCCTATGTAAAATGAAGAGTATTGAAATAAATGATTCTCAGGCTTTCTTCTAATCTCTGATCATTACCATGTAATTCTGATAGTGATCTTTTTTATGTTTTAAATTTTAATTTTTTTTGAATTATGGAAGTATTTGGAGGAGGGCATGGCAACCCACTCCAATATTCTTTGCTGGAGAATTCCATGGAGGGGAGCCTGGTGGGCTGCAGAGTCAGGCACAATTGAGTGCACATGCACCCGTGCGCACACACGCACAAGCAAGAAACCATGCTCTCTTCTGAGTGTGCCCCTGGCAGATAAATAGCAAGCATTCAGTGGCTTGACTTTGTGTTAGTTGAATGAAGCAAAGGTGGTATGTAGAAAAAGGAGAGGAGGGTGGTGTCCAAATGGTAGAGGATCTTCATAGCCATTAGTAAGAGGTGTGAATTTTGTTGTGGTTGGTGAGCAGTGAGGCGTTTTTAAGGACTAAATAGCCCACTGGATTTGAGCTTTCAGGAAGATCAGTTTAGTAGCACTGAGTAAGAAGGGGAGAAATCGAGGCATATTTACAACTGGAGGCCATTACCAAATTGGGGTGATGGATGTGGGCAGTCTAATAATAAAGCTAGTCAAGCCTTGGAGTGGTTGCAGAGGTCAGAGAGTTGGGGGGAACGCACGGTCAAGGACCTAGCAAGATATGTGTCAGGTGAGGAGCCAGTTGGGGTGAAATCGAGTTCAGTTTTAGGCATGTAGAGGACACTTCTTAGTATTACTTTAAAGGGTGGCTTCCTTACAGCCATAGGACAGATCTTGACACTCTAGGTCATTCATCCTAAATCCCCAGGGGGTTTTAACAGACTCCTAGGAACAGTTTTTTTCAAGTCTATTTTGAAAGTAACTATGTTTGTGTTTATATGTGTGTATGTTATATTCTGGTCATTTTTAAAAATTCATTAAGAGGAGTTTTTCAAGGCTGCTCTAGAAAAACTGTGAACCAGAACTGGTTTCTGGTTCTGTTTGCTTATTGACTAGCTGTGTGGCCTTGAGAAATCAGAACTCTGAATTTTAGGTTTTTCCCTATGTAAAATGAAGAGTATTGAAATAAATGATTCTCAGGCTTTCTTCTAATCTCTGATCATTACCATGTAATTCTGATAGTGATCTTTTTTATGTTTTAAATTTTAATTTTTTTTGAATTATGGAAGTATGATAACACATTTACAGGAAGTTTGGAAAATATATATAGAACAAGGTTACATATAGTTCCACTATATAATTATACTTTTAAGTAGATAAGTTCAATATCAAACTCTCTTATCACTGTGCAGTTAGGATAGAGATCAATCCGATAGTGATTTATCTGCAGCAGTTCCTCAGGATAGGGCATTGAGAGTCCTGGGATTCCCAGCAGGGAACTCTGTGTGCCATCACCACTTGATACTACTTTTGTGCAAAACATGACTTGGTTTTGCCCCTATCAGTGTATTATTGCCTTTAAATATGAATTTTTTAAAAGATCACACAAATAATCTGTATACTCATTAGCGAAACTCAAAATTTCAAATATCATTGGTTTCATTGCAACAGATCACTTCTTAATGGTTTGTGTTCTTTACCCCATGGTATGTGTGATTTCTTGGGTAGTTTCTTTTGTGGTGAAAATGTGATTGCTGCTATCTGTTTGATGTTTTCCACTTCAGTTTGATATGGGAAGTTTCTCTTTAAAAAAAAATACAAAAAAACACTGTAGACTTGTTTACATCTTTGCATTAAGTCCCATAAATGAGATTATCACGTGAAATGGCATTGACATTTTATGGTTCTGACTTTTGAGCACTCTTTCGGATATTGATTACTGTTTTAGCTAATTCAAGAAGTATGAAACGTGAAATGTTAACAAGAAGCTCTTACATTTCATTTTGCTGGTAGCAACCTTTGCCTTCTAATCACCTCTTAAGCGTTTGAGTATCTTCCTCATCTCTTCAATTGGAGCAAAATTTTTTTTTTTTTTACAACTCTGTTGCCTCCCTCCCTCTCAACCCTTGAGAATCTAATTACAGTTTTGGAGATGGTCTTTTGTTTACATTAAGATTTCTTATTTGCAGCTTATGTTCATTCAGAGCCAAGGCCAGGTTCAGCTGACCATTGAGCTTCTGGACACAGAAGAGGAGAACTCGGATGATCCTGTAGAAGCAGAGGTATGGATGAACATACTACAGAAACTGTACTGAGAGTGTCTTATGCTCTGAGAGTCTGCGTAGGGACTGTCTGCTAGAAGCCCAGCCAGCGTTAGCCTGTTCAAGGGTCAGGACCTGATGCTTAAAGTATAGGTCATGTCGGCCATGTCTTCGACTGAAGAGACTGCCTGGTGGTAGATATTTAGAATTAATGGCAGTCTCATCTAGCTTTCAGTAAAGCCCTCTCCTCAGAGGAAATCTCGTGGTTGGCAGCTTTGTTTTTCTCCTAAAGCGTAAGAAACAAAAAATGAGGTGCCATCTGCCCAGTATCATCTTGATTCTTTGAGTCATGTTTATTTTCTGTTGGGATAGATGGAGCCAGGAGTTCATCCCCACAGAGTAGATGGAGAGTGAGTCGATTGTGACAGCTGGGTCTAGCACATAACATTAATGAGAGAGGCAAGCATCGTGTATGACACTGAGGGCACACGGAGGGGAGGAGACTGTTGTTTTATGGGACTATAGTTGCCGAATCCTCTTAATTTTTTTAAAAAGTTTCCAGAAATACAGATTTTTATGTGAAAGGTACTGATTTTCAAACATTGGCCACTACACATTTTGCTCTTTAACAGAACCCTCTGTGAGGAAATAAAAACCTTTTCAGGTTTACTATATCCTTCTCCTTCTCTGTATACTCATTCTATTAATTTTTGAGAGTTTGATATTGAACTTACCTACTTAAAAATATAATGTATAGTGGAACTATATGTAAACTTGTCAGTGAGCTACCTTCTAACCATTTACGACTTCTGATAACTCTAAAGTATCTCAGAGAGGCTTTAAGTTTTGCATTCTCACAGCTTTTTTAAGCTGTGTTTCAGTACCACTTAACAAGCATGTCATTATGGGAAGAGATTTTTTTTTTTTTTAATCTTGAAATTTAAGTATTTCAGACATTTCAGTCATAGAATTTGCTAACCCACCTGTTGAGGTTGGAGTTCAGGTTTTTTGCCTTCCCCACACCCATGTTGTGTTTACACTTCTAGCGCTGGTCAGACTACGTGGAGCGATACATGAATTCTGATACTACCTCTCCTGAGCTTCGTGAGCATCTGGCACGGAAACCAGTATTTCTTCCACGGTGAGTGAACCATGTCATGTATCGGCAGCAGGACACTTCTGCGTGTCCAGGAACGAGGGGTTAGCTCACTTTCAGGTTCTTGGTTTTCATTTTATCTATTGTTCTATTTACTGAGAACAGTAATTTGAGGTTTGTGTGGCTTTTACATCGTGCTCTTAGCTGGAGCGTATGCCCAAGCATCAGGGAGGTGAGAGTTTTAGGAATCAGTAATAGCTTCCCTTTAGGAATATGTGTCAGAGTCTCCAAGGTTTGATGATTCACTAGGAGGACTCACAGGATACAGTCATACCCACAGTAATGATTTACCATAATGAAAGGATACACAGCTAAATCAGCAAAGGCAGAAGGTGCCTGTGACAAAATTCAGCAGCACAAGCTTCTAGAGAGTCTGTGGCTTCCATTGGAGTCACAAGGACACTCTTAATTCCTCCAGCAGCAAATTACAATATGTTTGAAATGCTGCCTACCAGAGAAGCTCGCTGGAGACTTGGTGCTGTGAGTTTTTTTATTGGTTGCTAGTCCTGTAGGTACCCTCTGCCTAACTTGTACCAAAATTCCAGACTCCAGAAGGAAAGCGGGTTTTCAGCTTTCCATTTTCTTTGTATAAGCAGTTTAGGTACAGTGAGGCACTCTTAGCATTTAGAGAATGGTGGAAACTCTCCCATGATCCACAGTCCCAGAACCCACCCAGGGGACAACCTTGTAAGCAAGGTTTTCAAAGGATGGCAGTCTTAGGCTGGCTGTGTTGCTCTTAGCAGAATTTTTGAAATTTCCTCCCTGTATATGGGGAAATTTTGTATGTTGGACCTCTATCTGAAGATGAAAACAAAGTTTCAGAAGTAGAAAACAGGTTTTGCTATAGTTAAGCAGCTTTCTTCCTTTCCCAAAGTTTGGGAATTGAAATCTCATGTCATATATTCCCAGAAAGGTATTATGATAGTGTGATTAGACTCATTCCTGATTGGAACATGGAAAGAGGTGTGAACAGAAGGACGCTGCCAACTTCTTCTCCTCCTTGAGTCATTTAGCAGACTTCAAGCAGCTGCTCTGTGCCAGGCCCCTTTCTCATCAAAACAGATTTAGTCTCCATGCTTATGAAACAGTACGAATAAACATAAGATCGTATACTTCTCACCAGATTGGCAAAATTCTTAAAAATTTGTAAACTGTATTATAGCAGGTGAAAGGAAGAGGGGAGCGACTTTCACATACTTTAGGGGGAAATATTGATACAGTCATTCTGAGGTCAGAGCAGTTAAAATGCAAAAGACTTTACCCTGGACCTTTGGTTTTTAATAATTTGCCTTACAGCTATTATTACAGCTGAGGTTATTTTTCAGTCTTTTTCTTTGAAACCCTTAAATTCTTAGAGATTGAATATCCCCCCAAAGCTCTTATTTATGTGAATTATATATAGTAATATTTATCACATTTAGAAATTAAAACCGAAAAATGTTTATGAATTCATTAAAAAACAATACTAGATGCATTCCGTGTTATTATCATAAATAGTATTTTAATGAAACACTGCTTCAGATTAGTGAAAAGCGTGGCATTGCTCTGCATCTTTGTGAATCTGTCTCATGTCTGGCTTTAGTATAACAACTGGGTTCTCACAGCTGCTCCTCCATTCAGTCTGCTGCCTGTTTTGTTTGGTTGTACTATGTGAAGAAAATCTAGCTAGAAAACAAAGTATTTTCATATCCTTTCAGTTAATTGTAGATATTCTTTGATATGACAACAAAACTCTCCAAGTAGTAGTTTCTTAAAGGTTAGTTGCAGTATCACTGAAAATACCAACAAGCCTGTCAAAATCCATTGGCTTATCTTTGAATTTTTTCTTGCATGGTTTTATAACTTCATACGGTCAGTTATTTGGAAAATGTGAATTCACTGAGTTATCAGACCTACCAAATGTTGACATGTTTTCTTTTTACAATATTCCCACTCCTACCTCCACACCATCCCTGAAAAAAGCCACATTTACTAATATCGCCGTTGACTTCATCAGTCACATCTTTTAAGTAGTGGAAAGTTGTCACTTATGCTGGCCAGTACCAATTTATCAAAATTCAGAATTTTACTTGAAATCTTAAATTTTATCTTTAACAACAAATATATTGCTCAGGTGTTTTTCCGTGAGGTTCCAGGCTCCCTTGTTCATTTTTGAGAAAATATCTGCCAAACATCCCAGACTGACTAGTCAGCTATTCTTCTGGGTAAATAGTATGAACATTTGCAGTTCAGGTGGTGCTCAAGTGCTTTCCTTCATGAGTCCATTGTACTTTAGCACACAGAGGTGCTTTATATGTAGTTCTCATTTCATCACCCAGCATATTAAAAAGATATGAAATAAGGGGCTTTAATTTCATAAGAAATGTTACTGCTTCACGAGGACATTTTAAAGTCAGACCAGCTTTCCTTTTGGTTTAATTGCCAGCGTGTGGCCAAAGAGTACAAAGATACCTAAGGAGGTTGGTGCCGCCATCAGCTTTTTTTTTAATCACTGTTATTTTTATACCGCTAATGCTAATGTTAGTACTTTGTGTCTTGTCTTGTTTTTTTAGAAAGAAAGATAGTGTTTTAGTATTATGAAAATAGTTTTGATCTCACAACTTCCTCAAAAATGTCTTGGGCCCTCCAACAGTCCTTGGACTAAAGAACTGCTGTTCTACGGAAATGTATATGCACAAAGATATTCACTGAAGCAGTTTTTAATAGCGAAGTATAGAAAACAATAGAATTGTCAAGCTGACAACCTTTCCCTGCCTGTTGTTGAGGGGATTAAGCTCTAAATACCTGCCAAGGCATCCACTGATGTGAATTATCTTTTTTCATATGTAGAATGGCACTGATTATGTACCGTCTTTGGGAGAACTGAAAAAATAGACATTTGAATAATTTTTTGTGCTCTGCGGTTCAGGTGAAGAGCCCTGATTGATTCCTGTTAAGGAAGTGTTAAATTAAGATATATTTCTCTGTAGCAGTTAAAGAGAATGACACAAATTTATGTTTAATGAAATGAAAAAAAAAATCTTTATGGCCTTAAGTGAAAAATGGAGAGAGACCTAAAAGATTTTAAGCCAAAGCTGCTAACAGCGGGACTTCCTTGGTGGTCCAGTGGTTAAGAATCCGCCTGCCAATGCAGGGGACAGTAGTTAGATCCCTGGTCTGGGAAGATCCCACGTGCCAAGGGGCAACTAAGCCCATGTGCCACAGATACTGAGCCCACGCTCCACAGCAAGAGAAGCCGGGCACCACAACCAGAGAGCAGCCCCCACGCGCTGCAGCTAGAGAAAGCCCACGTCGGGTAACGAAGACCTAGCTCAGCCAAAAATAAATAGCTTTAAAAAACAAAAACCCAAACTGCCAACAGTGGCTACCCCTGCCAAGGCAACTGGGATTTTGAGAAGTGGGGTAGGGGGTAGTTGGCAATTTCTACTTTTTATTCCACATATCTCTGCAGTTGAAGAAAGATTTTTTTTAACAATGAAACCATTGAACATTTTTTTAGATGTATGTAGTTGTGATCAGCTTCATGAAGGGATATAATAAGGAAAAATTGGGGGGCAGTCATGGGAATCTGCATCTGGAGGAACTCTCACGCTGCAGGGCTTTGCTGCTTTGTAGGAATCTGCGGCGGATCCGAAAGTGTCAGCGTGGTCGAGAGCAGCAGGAAAAGGAAGGGAAGGAAGGAAACAGCAAGAAGACCATGGAGAATGCAGATAGCCTGGATAAACTGGAGTGTAGATTCAAGCTGAATTCCTACAAGATGGTATATGTGATCAAGTCAGAGGACTACATGTATCGGAGGACCGCCTTGCTGCGAGCTCATCAGGTGAGAATCAGTATTTGGAATTTCTCCACACGTCTCCCTCCTCAGCCAGTATACCAGGATGCTGTAACAAAGTACCACAGACTGCGTAACTTAACAACAAAAACTTACTATCTTAATACTTGTAGAGGCTGGAAGTCCAAAGTCGAAGTGTTGGCAAAGTTGCTTCGAAACCTCTGAGGACTGTGAGGGAAAATCTGTTTCTTGCCTTTCCTAGCCTCTGGTGGTTTTCCAGCAATCACCGGCATTGCAGGGCTTGCATATTTCTGCCTTCGTTTTTACATGGTATTCTCCCTAAGTGTGCGTCTGTCCAAATTTCTCCCTTTTTAAAGAACGCCAGCCATACTGGATTATGGGTCCACCCTCTGACAGTATGAGCTCATCTTAACTAATTGTATCTGCAACAACCTTATTTCCAACTAAGGTCACATTCTGAGGTGTGGAAGTTAAGATTTCTGCTTGTGAATTTGTAGGGGGACAGCTTAGTCAGTAACAGCTGGTGGCACCTTCTAGTGAAGCTACTCCCAGCATTCACATTTCCGGTAGTATTGCTTGTGTGAATCCTGTCTGTGTTCACATGTGAAAGTCCTAGAGCTGTTATGTACCAGGTATTGTGCCAGGCCCTAAGACTACAGCCACGAGATAGAGCATGTAAGGTAGTGTGATGATGTGCATTTCCAAGGAAAGAAACGAGGTGATCAAGGGTGACTGGCACACAGAGCCCTGCTTTTGTTGGGAAGACCTCTCTAAGGAGGTGACCCCTGAGGCCTGCACAGTGGTGAGGATCCAGCCTGGTACAGAGTTGGGTTGGTACTTTTTAGGCAAAGGAAACAAGCAGGTACAAGGCTGGGAGGGAGGAAAGGACTTCACGTGTTCAAAAAACTAACATCAGTTGCGGGGGACTTGCTTGGGACCTAGTAGTTGAGGCTCCACTCTTCCAGTGCAGGGGATGCAAGTTCAGTCTCTGGTCAGGGAACTGGGGTCCCAAATGCCACGTGGCAGGGCCTTTAAACAAGTAAAACATCATTGTGTTTTGAGCCATAGGGGAAGTAGGATGCATGAAGTTGGAAAGGTGGGCAGGGGCCACATTATTTATTTTTACAGGTTATGGTTTGGGTTTTGAGATACATTGAGACTTTGTTGATAAAGATGTAGACTGATGGGAGTGAGCGAGTGCACCAAGTTGGATGAGCAAAGACCACTCAAAAGACTGCTCTCATCCATATGAGAGATGATGACTGCCCTCAGACTACCAGGGTTGTAGAGGGATTTTAATTAGATTGGAGGGACTTCCCTGGTGGTCCAGTGGTTAAGACCCTGGAGCTTCCAATGCAAGAGGCATGGGTTTGATCCCTGGTCAGGGATCCAATATGCCATGCTGTATGCCAAAAAAGGATTGGAGATACAGTTGTCAGGATGTGCTCATGATTGGATGTGGGGAGGTTTAAGAGAAAGGAGAACATTAAGAATGCTACCTGGTGGTTTTTGTTTGATTTTGTTTCTTTGCTTATTTTGCTTGAGTAACTGGGAAGCTTAGGGGTATGTCTGTTAACAGGAAAGGGTTATTACCAGGTTTGGAAGGCAGATCAAAGGACTACAGAACATTTAAGTGGGACGCACAGGTTGGGCAATTTCATGTACTTCTCTCTCGGTGCTGTGTGTTATATGTCTGCATGTCTGATTCAAATGATGTAGGGAGCTGGGAAGCACCTAATTCATCTTTGTATCACCTTCCTTTCCTTGCTTATGGGCACCAACAAGTATGTTGGAGGCAGGAACAAAAACCTCCACTTAAGATCTGCTGTGCCCAACAATCTGATGGACAGAGTGGGATAATAGCCGGAAGGAATAGTGGGTTTTAAACCCTTTGCCTTGCTTTACGCTGTGACAGAAGTGACCAACAGCCTCATTGTCTCACTCAGGGTACATTAGAATCGGCTGGGTTGCTGGTTTAAAAATACAGATTGATGGAAACAAGGAACTCTGTACACGTTTCTTCCAAGACCTCCTCCTTCCCCAAAATGCCACCACGTGGTGATGCTGCAGACTAAAATCGAAAAGCACTGAGCTAGTTCTGACCAGACATTGGGTTGGCATTTCTCTGGGGGCTTTATGATCTGCAACTTGAGCCCACATCTTTCCTCTGCTACTTTAGAAGAAAATTGGATTTCGTATTCGAAGGGTTTTTCAGTCCTAGTTCATGAATGGTTTCTTCTTTGTTCTATTTTGCAGTCCCATGAGCGTGTAAGCAAGCGGCTACATCAGAGGTTCCAGGCCTGGGTAGATAAATGGACCAAGGAGCATGTGCCCCGTGAAATGGCAGCGGAGACCAGCAAGTGGCTTATGGGTGAGGGACTGGAGGGCCTGGTGCCCTGCACCACCACCTGCGACACAGAGACCCTGCACTTTGTGAGCATTAACAAGTACCGTGTCAAATACGGCACAGTGTTCAAAACCCCGTAACTGCAAAGTCAGAGCAGATAACTGGAGGGGGGTGGTGTGTGTTGGGGGCGCGTGTACTCGCACACACTGAAGAAACAAGGAAGATGCCTTTCAAGCCTCACTGGGCCTCTCTGGGACATGGCCACCTGATCTGTGCGTGGCTGGTGCAACCTGGCACCAAGTGGGCTACACATAAGGAACGTGTGATCCCTTACAAAGCCGGAGTTGGAACTTTTCCCAGGGGTTTTGGGTATTAGCCTGCCCTGGAGGGGAGGAAACCCACGCAAGCACAGGGACACGCAGCTTGCACACACCAGCAGAGTGGAGACTGGAGCCTCCTGGGGCGACCTTCAGTGAGGGAACCGGATGCTGTTCACACCTGGACTGGATGGGCAAGCATCAACTGACAGACTTGAGAAGGAGCCAACGCTTAGATGGATTGTAACTCTGATGGTCACTGCTCCTTTCCTCTTCCCCCCAAAAAGGAAAAAAAAAAAAAAAAAACTGGATTGGATTTTTTTTCCTGGTCACTTGAGCACATCTAGATCACCCATTAGGTTTTCTCTGGGACCTGCAGTTTGGCTTTGGGATTGATCATCTTGTGGATTTGATTCCTGATGAATACCTTGCTGCCCACCCTTTCTTCTCTCCTCTGGTTCTCAGCCTCAACAAATTCAAATCAGTCGTCCTTTTTAGCTCCCGTGGAACTGTTTTGTACCTGCTTCTTTACTAGTCTACCCTAGTGCCATCCACCAGCTTTACTCACACACACACACACACAAAAACAATTTTAACTTGGTTTTTCTTTTTTTTTGTAAATAATGTACATACTGTCAATTTTTTATTAAAAGAAATATGCTTTGATGTGCTAGCATAACTGCTCTAGCTTCTTGTGTACCATAGTTCTATGTGGCTTCAGATTTAGTACCTATGAACAGATGTACAAGACATTTATTACACTTTTTACCAAAGGGAGTTACCGTTGTAGTACTTTTGTGTAAAACTTGTCTTCCTTCTTGCCCCAACTTTTTTTTTTTGTAAATAAATAAAGCTTGGTTCTTACTTAAGGAATGAACTCTCAACACAAGTCCCTTGTCCTCACCAGAGAATACTGTGAAGCAGGGATTTGGGCTTCGGTTCCTTATCTACATACAGTACAAAAACAGGATTTTGCTTTAAATAGTTAGCAGTCAGTTGTACTTGTCCCAAATCAAAATATCTCAGATTTTAAAAATAGAATTATTCATTCTTTTGGTGCATATTCTACCCCCTTATTTCAGCTGTTTGGAAATATTTTATATATGGGTATATTGTGCAGCTGTATAGTTTGTGCTTCTCTATTTTTTCTTACCTTTATTGGAAATGGGAGTAAACAGCTTAAATACCAAACCAGTGTTTGAAAGAAGTGTGTACACAGTGTGTGGTATAAATGGGGTTAGGAGGGAGAAGACTTGATACATTAGCAACTGCAAATGGAATATATATGTATATATATTTTTTTAATTACATAAATTTAAAGCAGCAGATATTTAAACATGAGTGATTAGGATTTTTGTATGTGGGCAGCCTGGCTTTTCTGAACAAACACCAACTGAGTCCCTCCCAGGACTTTGGTGAATTTTTCTCCAGCAACCATTACTCTAGTCAAAGTAAACAACAGTGTTCCTGTGTGTGGTTTTGTTTGCTTTTTAATTAAAAATCCCTAATATCACCACCACAAAACCACTTTTTTTTTTTGCTCTGGACTTTCCTGATGAATGGTAAGCTTATCTGATTTTTAGACTTTTTTGTTGGGGGGGGTAGAGGAGGGATGGGACAACTATAGGAGACTCAGCTCACACTTGTGAGGTGGCAGGAAAGGCTTGTGGGAGGAGATTCTGGTGAAGCTGCAGCACTGCCTCACTTGGAAGGTGGAGTGATACTGATGGGTTGGGTAGGAGCTTCAGGTTTTCCGCCAGTAACTCAACCTACCCCCATCTGCTTGCTTAAGAAAGATCATGTTGACTTGGAGTTAATGGGGGAACTGAGTGAACCTGACCCAGGCAGCCCCAGCTATTGCTGTGTCTGCAGAGGGTTATGTCCAGAGCAGCTGCCTGCAGGTCAGGATAGGGTTTCAGGACCAATCCTACCAGTGCAACCAAAACGGAGCTTCACCTACAGCCAGGATTTACAAACAGCATTTTTATGTCTCCTGCCTTCTGACATCTGAGCTCCAAGCTCAGCTCAGCCTGTCTTACAGCAGCAAGTTACATTTTAAGTCATGTTTGGTATTCTGTACTTAAGTCACCTTTCCCTATGATTTGCATTTGAAGTGTTGTAAACTTGGTCAGTATTTCTATTAAAATATCAGGGGTCGGTCATGTTGTGTATATACTTTTCTTCCTAATGATTTTATAGAGGAAGATTTCATCCCATTCCCAGGAGGGAGGTGTGGGAAAGCCGCCAATAGACCACCAGAGTAACATGAGGGTGAAATTGGAGATGTTTCTGGTATTACGGCTTCTCTGAACTCATAAGTCCCTGTAGAGAAATGCATTATTCTGTTAGGCTCATGAATTCTATGTCTCATCTGCCATCTCAAAGTCTTAAGTTTCTGGCGATGGGCAGCAATTAGCCATATACATAAAATAGAACACGTAGTAGAGGAACCTGAGGTTACTGGGGTATAAAGCACTCCCTATTTAACACATGTCCGCCGAATGGCTTGAAAGCACCGGTCCCTGGCGCCACCTTAAGCAGACACAAGGACCATAGGCAAGGAGGTTCCGCTTGTAGCTTTTGAGACTAGGTGACCTGCATCTGCAGCAACCGAAGCTCCCACCAGTCGTGCCTTCTGTCTGTCTCTGTACTAGGCTTTTCTCAGAATCAAAGCGTCAGACTTCCTATTTTACTTAAGGATTTGCCCAGTGGCGACCGGCTCGGACCGAGTTAAGACTAAAGCCTCAGAAGCGCAGCTTTTAGCTTTCAGCTCGCTGCTCAAACTTCGGAGCAGCTTCGGGGCTTCACTGAGCCGCTGGTGTTCCACGGAAAGCTGGCCGGGCCTGGAAGGCGCCTTTGAGGCGCCGGAACCTTTGGTTCCAGGCCGTGGACCGCGCCGGCAGCGCCTGGGGCCTTCCGGGGAGAGGAGAGAGGAGCGAACGCGCGGCGATGGCGGCGGCGCCGGCCCTGAAGCATTGGCGCACTACGCTGGAGCGGGTGGAGAAATTCGTGTCGCCGCTCTACTTTACCGATTGTAATCTCCGCGGCAGGTGTGGCCCCCTCGCCCAGGGCACCCATGTGGACCGCGCCGGCAGCGCCTGGCCTTCCGGAGAGAGGAGAAAGGAGCGAACGCGCGGCGATGGCGGCGGCGCCTGCCCCGGCCCTGAAGCACTGGCGCACTACGCTGGAGCGGGTGGAGAAATTCGTGTCGCCCCTCTACTTTACCGATTGTAATCTCCGCGGCAGGTGTGGCCCCCTCGCCCAGGGCACCCGCCAGCCGCATCCACGAGTCTCTAGCCTCCCCTTCCGGGGGAAACCCAAGCTTCGGCCACATGGGCCGAGGGACAGAATATCCGCCTCAGATAGTGCTGGGGCCCAGGAGGAGGGAGTGGGGTGAGGCTGTGTCGGGGGGCAGCCCTCCCGGCGGTGGATGGAGGGAACGCGCATCCCCACCCGCCGGCTGGCCCGCGAGCGCGCGCCCACCTGCCCCTCCCGCCCAGGCTCTTCGGAGACAGCTGCCCAGTGGCCGAGCTCTCCAGCTTCTTGACGCCCGAAAGACTTCCCTACCAGGAGGCAGTCCAGCAGGACTTCCGCCCCGCGCAGGTCGGCGACAGCTTCGGACCCACGTGGGTAACGCTCCGGAGAGAGGGCGGAGTCCCTGGGCCCCACCTCCCAGCTTGCTTGCCTCCCCTAAAAGCCTCCATTGTCGGCTCTCTGCCCTAGACAGTCACTTGGGGCAGAGCAGCACCCTCTGCTGGTTCCTCAAGCCTTCATGGAAGAATTTTCTCTTCCCCACTTCTCCCCACGGGCTTCCCTGGTGGCTCAGATGGTAAAGAATCCGTCCGCAGTGCGAGAGACTTGGGTTTGATCCCTGGGTTGGGAAGATCCCCTAGAGAAGGGAACGGCAACCCACTCCAGTATTCTTGCCTGGAGAAGAATTCCACGGACAGGGGAGCCTGGCGGGCCACAGTCCATGGGGTCACAAAGAGTCGGACACGACTGAGCAATTTCCACTTCATTTCTCCCAGCTCGGTGACATCCCTTAGGAGGGGCACTCTAGGACAGGTCACAGACCCCTGATTCTCTGCCTCCTTCCCTCATCTTGCTGCACACCCCATTGCTTCTTTCTTGTAGATCAAAGCTGAATATCTTGTGGTACTGCAGATTCTGACAAAGTCTCAAGCCCTTGCTGACCTTTAATCATAGGAAGTATGTCGAAAGGACAAGGCTTTGACCTCTAGGCTCATCTTAGTGGTTCTGTTGCAGGTGGTGGACCTGTTGGTTCCGTGTAGAGCTGACCATCCCAGAGGCATGGATGGGTCAGGAAGTTCACCTTCGCTGGGAAAGTGATGGAGAAGGCCTGGTGTGGCGTGATGGGGAACCTGTCCAGGTGAGGAGCCCTGCCCTGGGTCAGGTATGGCCACATTTCAGCCCTGGTCTCTGGCGAAGCCACAGCTGAGTGGCTATGCGTGCAGGGTGGTATCAGGATTTCAGGACTGGATGAGTTTTTGCTTAGGCCCTTGTGTAATTGTTCCTTCTTATATTTAAGCGGATCACTTAAGGTCTCAGCATAATTAATGCGAAGCCAACTCTGCCACTGACTGGTCACCCTCCCATTCTGGAATGAAACTAGTTACTAATCAAATACAATAATATGTATAGCAGATGGACTTATTAAGCCTTTACTAGGTGCTAGGTGCCAGACTAGTGGCTTTGCAGACTATATCACTTTATTTTTAATTTTTAATAAACTAGTTTTTATTTTATGTAATAGATGCTTATGGCAGCTGGGGAGGAGGACTTTGAAACAGTTCTGGATAGTATAAAGTTTACAAAGTCCTCTTTACCTGAAATAATGGGTCTCTCCCTACCACCTCACCCCCAGTTCCCCAGATAGAGCCACTATTAAGTACCTTGTTTATGTATCCAACTTTATCAGGTTTAACCTTTATAATTCTATGTGATAGGTTTTTATGGCCAGTGGCTCAGACAGTAAAGAATCTGCCTGCAGTGCAGGAGACCTGGGTTCGATCCCTGAGTCAGGAAGATCCCTGGAGAAGGGAAGCTACCCACTCCAGTATTCTTGCTTGGAGAATTCCATGGACAGAGGAGCTGGCGGGCTACAGTCCATGGAACTGCAGAGTCAAACACCACTAAGCGACTAACACTTTCACTTTTCCCAGACAGAGACAGATATTTAGAGGTTAGCACACTTGCTTGGGTCCACACAGCTTCCATTTCAGTTTGACTAACCCTCAGTCTTGGGTTAGGACTGTTGCTCTTCCTGTGCAGAAAGGCAGCAGACCCCTCCTTTCCTCCCTCCCTTCCTTGGCTCAGTGGATGTCTCCTGAGTGCCCTCTCTGCGCAGGTCCCTGTGCTAAGCACTGGGGGTATAGTGGAGAATGAAGCAAACCTTTCCCTGACCTCACAGTTTCCTTTCAGATGTTTATTCAGGAGTACAGAGGCCATCAGAAGCCACCAAGGACCTGACACCTACCTAGGACCCCACAAGACCAGTAGCTTTTCTGCTGGTCAGCAGGTGCCGTTTGGCGGTCGTGGTGCTGACTGCCGTTGGGGTGGGGGGCACTTGCTATCAGAGGTCCCTGATTTGCCAATCTTGGCCTTGGGAGAGAGGAGCTAGTGCTAGAGGTCCAGAAGAGGGGCTTGGCCCCCCTTCAGCTTATACTTCACCAGAACTGTCCACAAGCCTCAGGCCCTGTCTCTTTCATTCTGCTCCTCACCAGGGTTTGACCAAAGAGGGAGAGAAAACCAGCTACGTTCTGACTGACAAGCTAGGGGAGAAAGACCCCCGGAGGTGAGTGAGTCCCTGGACTATGGCTGACCAGTGCTGTAGGGGAAGGGGCACCAGAGGGAGAGGAGCCGCCGAGGTCCAGAGAAACACGTCCACTTTCCATGCCACCATCTTCAACCCTCATAGTTTGTTTTTAAAAAGCAGGATATTTCTGACCAAAAAGCATTTTAGTTCCTACCTTAAATGCAGAAAAGCACAAAGAAGTAAATATTGATAATTCCCATTACCCCATCACGTAGAGATATCCATTATTAATAGCTCAGCATTCTTCCCAGAAATTTTTTTAGAGGTGGCGTTTACTAGTTGAGGTGGTATCTCTTTGATATTTTGCGTCCTGATTTTTTTAAATTCCATATTGTGCATTTTATGACACCATCAAAAAACTCTGCTTAGATGTTATATTTTATTATATTCAGTGTTTATTAAACATTGTGTATCTGATGTTTCCAGACATGGGGACTATGATGGTGAATGATGTGATCTTTGACAGCAAGGGGGACTCACACGTACATATACAATTACAAACTGATGTGGGCTCTGAAAGAAAACACTCTGAATGGGAGAAAGCTGTTCTAGACCAAGGAGAGCACTAGGGGAAGAGTCCCAGAAGGCTTCCCGAAGGAAGTCACGTTTGCTCTCTGAAGACTGAGCAGAACAGCACCGCAGCTTACCACACTGCTCCGAACAATGGCCTGCCTCTGTTGGCTGACAAATCGTTGCTCTGAAAGCTGGACCTGGGAGATCCAAACATGTTTTTAATGTGCTAAGAGGGTTCTGAGACCCAGGCAGTGCTTTGTATAGACAGCTTTGGAAATAAGTCTAAACAACATAATTCACACAGTTTGGCTACTTATCCTCCTCAGCCGAGGCAGAATGTGGATTTAGTCTGCTGTTTGTACCGTGACCCTCTGTCAAACGCACCTGACATAACTATGAGATCCTCTGGGTGGTAGAGCCTGGGGGCACATGAGGAGGGGTCTGTCAGATGTTCTCGGGTCCTTCCTCCCCAAGCCCCAGAGTCCCCCACCAGTCCCTTGGCCTGAGGCTGCCTCCCCACATTTGTAGCCTGACCCTCTATGTGGAAGTAGCCTGCAACGGGCTCCTGGGGGCCGGAAAGGGATCCATGATTGCAGCCCCTGATCCAGAGAAGATGTTCCAGGTGACCCGGGCTGAGCTGGCCGTATTCCACCGGGATGTCTACAAGCTCCTGGTGGACCTGGAGCTCCTGCTGGGGATCGCCAAGGTACTCAACACCCCCACCCCACCTGGATACTCTCTCGAGCCCTGTTTCAGGCAGGCTGTTTCTTGGGTCAGATAGCTGGGGCTCCGGGAATCCAGAATAGAGAGAGTGTTTTGTGCCTGCCTGAGTGTTGAGAGGACTTCCCTGTGTAAAGGGGAAGAGGGAGACAGTGCTGAGCAGGGGGACCAGCAGGAGCACAGGGTTGGTGGTAGGGAGGAACTCTGCTGAGAACCCATGGGAGATCCGCTGGGGTCTAATTTTGGAGCCTCTGCTTGCTTGAGATGGGGTTAAAGGGCAGAACCCTGTTGCAGGGCCTCGGGGAGGACAACCAGCGCAGCTTCCAGGCCCTATACACTGCCAATCAGATGGTGAACGTATGTGACCCTGCCCAGCCTGAGACCTTCCCAGTGGCCCAGGCCCTGGCCTCCAAGTTCTTTGGCCAACGTGGGGGTGAAAGCCAGCATACCATCCACGCCATGGGGCACTGCCACATTGACACAGGTAGGGCAGTAGCTGGCCGGCTTGGCTCGGCGGGGGGGTCAGGAGTGGTCTTGAAGACCTTGTTGTGCCCTGGAAGCACTGTGTTATTGGGCCTCAGTTTTTCCCATGTGTAAAATGAGGAAAGGGGAACAGACTGTAGGTTTTGCTAAATGTGCTCTGGATGGCATCATGCTAGATATTGGGGGAACGGGTAGGATTATTGAGACTGATGATCACAAAATAGGCAGAGACAGTTGCTGCCATGATGGAGGGAAGTATGGGGAGCCGGGGAGCCCAAAAGAGGCACTTAACCCAGCTGGGTCTGGCAGACTCAAGAAGGGCTTCTTAGAGGAGGTGACCTTTGAACAGAATGAGGATGAGTAAGAATTTGACAAGGGTGCCCGAGTCCTCAGACAGGAGTGCTGTGGAAGTAGTTGAGGTGGGAACGCCAGCGCAGGGGGAGGCTTCCTGGGGAGGATCAGGAATTCAGTTCGGAACCTGATGAGTCTGCAGTGTCAGAGGCTTACAGAAAATGACATTTTTAACGAACTTCCCAAGGGATTGATTCTGATGCAGCTGAAGTTTCTGAGCCACAGAATCAGGGCTTTCTCTGCTGTGCCAAAGTGTGGGATGTGGAGTTCTGGGCTGGTAAAGAAGAAACTGAGGAGGCCTACAGGTTATGAGAGGCAGCAGTGCCTTGGGCAGGACAGCTGGCCCAGGCGGGTCCATCCAGGGAAGCGGTGCCCTCTCTTCCGGGATGTGTTCCGTGTGTGTAGGGGAGGAGCCACCCCTGCCACTTCCTAAAGGATCCTCTAAACCCCAGAATAAGGCCAGTCCAGGGACTGGGGCCCCCACTTCCTGACTATAGAACTGCCCCGCTAGCCGCAGCCATGTAAAAGCGACAGCTCAGGAGAGATGCCACAGGACTCAGCAGGGAATGGGATGGGATGGGAAGAAGGCTACGGTGACCCTCTGGTGGTCCAGGAGGGGCCTGGTTGGATGCTAGGGGACAGGGGTGCAGCTGGAGGTCTGTGAGGGACTGGGGACCTAGCTGCTCTCCCTCTATCCTCACCCTCCTCCCCGCCTAGCCTGGCTCTGGCCCTTCAAGGAGACCGTGCGGAAATGTGCCCGAAGCTGGGTGACAGTCGTTCAGCTCATGGAGCGGAACCCCGAGTTCATCTTTGCCTGCTCCCAGGTCAGAGGAACGGCTGTGTGAGTGGTCCCTGGAGCCCAGGGGATGCTAGTGTGGGGTTCCCAGGGCTTCTCAGCCCACCCACTGAGCCCCAGGCACTCAGCCCTGGGTGGGGTTCATGTTGCCCCTGGCCAGCCCCCACCCCATCTGCCCCACAGGCGCAGCAGCTTGAGTGGGTAAGGAGCCACTACCCTGGCCTGCATGCCCGGCTCCAGGAGTTCGCCTGCCGCGGGCAGTTTGTGCCCGTGGGGGGCACCTGGGTGGAAATGGTGAGTGCCATCTACAGCCCCTCAGCCTCAGGCCTTACCATCAAGGATTCTGTCCTTGGCTGTGCTGGTGACTTTCTGCAGGTCCTTCGTGCCCTCTCATCAGTCCCTGGAATTCTGGGGCTCGGGACTCCCAGAGGGTTGGGGGTCTCAAGCACTGTGACGGGCCATCTTTGTGACCCGGCCCCAGATACCTCCTGTCTGGCAGACAGATGGTTAGGCTGGAGTGAGGAGATGGCCGCTTCCAGGGCACTGGCTTCCCCCAGTGTCAGAGCCCTGGCTTCTCTGGCTGGGGTGGTTGCCTGAGCCCCTGCCCGTCTTGTCTGGCGCTGACCCCAGCGGCCCCCTTCCTCCCTCATGGCCAGGATGGGAACCTCCCCAGTGGAGAGTCCATGGTGAGGCAGTTCCTGCAGGGCCAGAACTTCTTCCGTCAGGAGTTTGGGAAGATGTGCTCGGAGGTAAGCGGGGAGCTGCTGCACCTGCAGGCTGAGGGGGCCAGAGCTTGCCCTTGAGTGAGGAGGGGCTGCAGCTGGGCCGCTCTGCTGCGCTCCCGGGTCCCCGCGCCCCAGATGCCTTCTCCCTGCAGTTCTGGCTGCCAGACACATTTGGCTACTCCGCGCAGCTGCCCCAGATCATGCGTAGTTGTGGCATCAAGCGCTTCCTCACCCAAAAGCTGAGCTGGAACTTGGTGAACTCCTTCCCGGTGAGCAGGCCCAGGGGGTCAGGCTTGGAGCAGGCCTGGGTCCCTCCTGGCCCGAACATCTCGTCCAGGCTTATTGTGGGGTCCTGGACAAACCACCCAGCCCCCACCCAGGGAAGGCATGCCTCTCCCGGGGTCACACAACAGGAGGGGCAGGTGAGGGAGGCCCAGCTCGGCCTCGGCCCTGACTCTGGCCTCTCTCTTCCTCCTGTCTCCCTGCCTGCAGCACCATACCTTTTTCTGGGAGGGGCTGGATGGCTCCCAGGTGCTGGCCCACTTCCCGCCTGGTGACTCCTATGGGATGCAGGGCAGTGTGGAGGAGGTGAGAGGGCACCTTGTGGCCAAGGTCGGGAAGGGAGGCAGGCTGGAGGGGGCCGGGTATCCAGCCAAAGCTGACCAGTGTGAACCTGCCCCCACCTGTCCAGGTGCTGAAGACAGTGGCCAAAAACCGGGACAAGGGACGGACCAACCACAGCGCCTTCCTCTTTGGCTTTGGGGATGGAGGCGGTGGCCCCACCCAGACCATGGTGGACCGCTTGAAGCGGCTGTGCAATACCGACGGGCTGCCCAGGTCTGGCCTGGGTTCACTCTACCCCACCCTCCGCCCTTGCCCTGAGCCCTTCCTCTGGTCAAACTTTGGGTCCAGCACCTCCCCTCAACCTTGTTCCCTCTGATCCCATGGGCACCTCCCAGCTTCTGCCCTGGAGGTGGGGTGGGAGAAAAGCCAAAGGTGGGAAGGGGCTTAAAGCCACTGAGGCGCAGAACTCTCCTGGGGGTGTCCAGACCTGGATTTGTCTGGACAGGGAGTCTTCTGGGGGTGGCTCCTTTCCGTCGGGGCTGGACCTCTTGTCACATTTGCATGGAGGAAGGGTAAGTTCCATGGCCCAGGCTGGGAGACCCAAGCTTGCAGTCTCCCTCAGGGTGCAGCTGTCCTCTCCGGAGCGACTCTTCTCAGCGCTGGAGGGCCACTCGGGGCAGCTGTGCACCTGGGTTGGGGAGCTCTTCCTGGAGCTACACAATGGCACCTACACCACCCATGCCCAGGTCAGGGACTGGCTGTTGAGCCAGCGAGGAGGGGGCGCCCTAGAGTGGCCCAGCCCGGGGGAAGAGGCTTGTGTTCCATGGAAGAGCTGAGAGGAGTACAAGAGCTAGGTGCTCAGGAGCCTGGAGGTGGCAGGACCTAGCATCTCTGAGGGGGGCAGTGTCTTGGGCAGAGGGGAGAGGAGGCAGGCTTTGGGGGCAGATAACACAAGGCTTCATCCAGGAGTTCCTGGAGAGCATCAGAGGTTCTAAGCAAGAGAAGGGTTTGGCAGGGAGGGTCTGGGATGCTTGCTAAGGCTCTAGACTAAGTCCCCCTCCCTTGGGCTCAGATCAAGAAGGGGAACCGGGAGTGTGAGCGGATCCTGCACGACGTGGAGCTGCTCAGCAGCCTGGCCCTGGCCCGCAGCGCCCAGTTCCTCTACCCGGCTGCCCTGCTGCAGGATCTCTGGAGGTCAGCCTGTTTTCTGTCCCCTGCCACCTGCTAACCTCACCCAGACGCTTCTGTGGCTGCCCCAGCCTCCTGGCCTTCCCCAGCCTCCCGACCTTCCCTGCCCTGCCCTTGGCCCCTGCAGGCTCCTGCTCCTGACCCAGTTCCATGATGTGGTGACTGGGAGCTGCATCCAGCTGGTGGCAGAGGAAGCCATGTGCCACTATGAAGGTGAGGCTGACCACACTTCCATGGCTCTCGCACCCAGTGCAGTGCCCAGAGTATCCCTGGTGGGACATTCAGGGGTCACCCCGACCCCCTGCCCGCCCATAACCAACCAGTCTCTCCCTAGACATCCGTTCCCATGGCAACACACTGCTCAGTGCTGCAGCTGCAGCCCTGTGTGCTGGGGAGCCAGGTCCCGAGGGCCTTCTCATTGTCAACACGCTGCCCTGGAAGCGCACCGAAGTGCTGGCCCTGCCCCGGCCTGGTGGGGCCCACTGTTTAGGTATGAGCTGGGGAGAAGTGTGGCTACTGTGGCAGGAGGGATCAAGGCCAAATTGAGAGTCAGGGACAGTCCTCTGGGGGTCTCTGCCCCGAGGTGCCCTAGGCCAGAGAGGAGGAGTAGTGTTCACCCCCTCCACCCCACCCTACCCTACCCCAAGTATGGTTCCTGAAAGGTCAAGAAGGCCGCACTGACGCCCAGGCTCCTCCCCAGCCCTGGTCACTGTCCCCGGCATGGGCTATGCTCCTGCCCCCACCCCCACCTCACCGCAGCCCCTGCTGCCCCAGCAGCCTGTGTTCGTAGTGCAAGAGGTGAGTGCTGGCGCATGGCGGTGGGGCAAGGGCTGTCCTGGGCTGTCCCTAACAACGTGGAAGTTCTGAGCTCCCCAGTCTGGAGCAAGTGGCGAGGCAGAGCTAGGGCTGGGGGTCGGGTGGGCTGTTGGTTGTGGGAAGCCCCTGCAGACCTAGCCTCAAGGCCCCCTCCCACCAAGACTGACGGTTCTGTGACTCTGGACAACGGCATCATCCGAGTGAGGCTGGATCCAACTGGCCGCCTGACATCCCTGGTGCTGGTGGCCTCTGGCAGGTGCTAACCCCTTGCCCTCTCCCAGTGCCTGGCACGTGGACCCCAGACCTCTCGTTCCCTCTGTCCCCTGGCCACAGCTGACCACAGCAGCCCACAAATGGCTCTGGACTGGGACCCACACATGGAACAGGGCCTACTCTCCCTACTTTGCACCCCACCCACCTCAAACAGCTGGGGAGATCAAGGTCATTCAGTTGTACTGATGTCCATGTTCTTCCAGGGAGGCCATTGCTGAGGGCGCCGTGGGGAACCAGTTTGTGCTGTTTGACGATGTCCCCCTGTACTGGGATGCGTGGGACGTCATGGACTACCACCTAGAAACACGGTGCGGGGTGGGCAGGGCTCCGGGCGGCAGTGGTAGAAATACGAACGAGTGTACTGGGCCCACTCCACCAGGCTGTCCCGGCTCAGTCTGGGGGTCTCTGCCCCGAGGTGCCCTAGGCCAGAGAGGAGGAGTAGTGTTCACCCCCTCCACCCCACCCTACCCTACCCCAAGTATGGTTCCTGAAAGGTCAAGAAGGCCGCACTGACGCCCAGGCTCCTCCCCAGCCCTGGTCACTGTCCCCGGCATGGGCTATGCTCCTGCCCCCACCCCCACCTCACCGCAGCCCCTGCTGCCCCAGCAGCCTGTGTTCGTAGTGCAAGAGGTGAGTGCTGGCGCATGGCGGTGGGGCAAGGGCTGTCCTGGGCTGTCCCTAACAACGTGGAAGTTCTGAGCTCCCCAGTCTGGAGCAAGTGGCGAGGCAGAGCTAGGGCTGGGGGTCGGGTGGGCTGTTGGTTGTGGGAAGCCCCTGCAGACCTAGCCTCAAGGCCCCCTCCCACCAAGACTGACGGTTCTGTGACTCTGGACAACGGCATCATCCGAGTGAGGCTGGATCCAACTGGCCGCCTGACATCCCTGGTGCTGGTGGCCTCTGGCAGGTGCTAACCCCTTGCCCTCTCCCAGTGCCTGGCACATGGACCCCAGACCTCTCGTTCCCTCTGTCCCCTGGCCACAGCTGACCACAGCAGCCCACAAATGGCTCTGGACTGGGACCCACACATGGAACAGGGCCTACTCTCCCTACTTTGCACCCCACCCACCTCAAACAGCTGGGGAGATCAAGGTCATTCAGTTGTACTGATGTCCATGTTCTTCCAGGGAGGCCATTGCTGAGGGCGCCGTGGGGAACCAGTTTGTGCTGTTTGACGATGTCCCCCTGTACTGGGATGCGTGGGACGTCATGGACTACCACCTAGAAACACGGTGCGGGGTGGGCAGGGCTCCGGGCGGCAGTGGTAGAAATACGAACGAGTGTACTGGGCCCACTCCACCAGGCTGTCCCGGCTCAGTGCCTCGCCCCTCTATTCCACAGAAAGCCAGTGCTGGGCCAGGCAGGGACCCTGGCAGTGGGCACTGAGGGTGGCGTGCGGGGCAGCGCCTGGTTCCTGCTGCAGATCAGTCCTAATAGTCGCCTCAGCCAGGAGGTTGTGCTGGATGTTGGCTGCCCCTATGTCCGCTTCCACACTGAGGTAGCAGGGGGCAGGGTGGTGGGGTATCTTCCCTGGGTGTGGCTGATGAGGAGGGGCCAGCCCCTTGTACCCCACCCCCCCACAGGTGCACTGGCACGAGGCCCACAAGTTCCTGAAGGTGGAGTTCCCTGCCCGTGTCCGCAGCCCCCAGGCAACTTATGAGGTCCAGTTTGGACATCTGCAGAGGCCCACCCACTACAACACCTCTTGGGACTGGGCTCGATTTGAGGTCTGCCATGGGGTGGTGTGGGGTGGAAGGTTTGGCTCCTCCCTGGCTGGGGAACGACTAGTTGTGTGGTATGGGGTGAGGAGGAACATGATGGTTCCTGGCATGTATGCCAGGCATTGTGCCAATTGCTTTATGTTCAGTTTGATATTCATGCCCATTTGGTGGGGTAAGTACTCTTAATCCACCTTTCCCAGATGAGGGACTGAGGCTTAGGCTGTGTGGTGTGCCCAGAGCCTCCCGAGGTAAGAGCTGGAATTCAGTCAGTCATGAGGTCCCAGAGCATCCCTCAGTCTAGGACAAGGAGCTCTGGAGCACACCGAGGAGGGGGGCCACCAAGTGGGTCTCTGATCTACGCTCCAGGTGTGGGCCCACCGCTGGATGGATCTGTCAGAGCATGGCTTTGGGCTGGCTCTGCTCAATGACTGCAAGTATGGCGCGTCAGTACGGGGCAACGTCCTCAGCCTCTCGCTGTGAGTGGGGGGCTCCCCCAGGGACTGGTATGGGATCCTGGTCTTGCCAGGATAGAACTGCAGCAGCTCTGGTCTGTCCCTTTCCCACTCTTCCCACCCCAGCTTGCGGGCGCCTAAGTCCCCTGACGCCACCGTGGACATGGGGCGCCACGAGTTCACCTACGCGCTGATGCCGCACAAGGGTGAGTGCTGCGCCCCATACCCCTCTGCCCTTCTCGGCCTCCACTGCCCTAAGTGGGGAAAACGTTCATAGTCCGGCGCCCTGACCCCATGTTCCACCACACGTCCCTTTTCCGGTCCGCGCCCAGGCTCGTTCCAGGACGCTGGCGTTATCCCCGCTGCTTACAGCCTCAACTTCCCCCTGCTGGCGCTGCCCGCCCCGGGCCCGGCGCCCGCCGCTGCCTGGAGTGCCTTCTCAGTTTCCTCGCCCGCGGTCGTGCTGGAGACGGTCAAGCAGGCAAGGGGCGGGGCGGGGCGGGGCGGGGCGGGGCCTGGTGTCGGCCCCACCCACCCACCACCTCCCTCTGCAGGCGGAGACCAGCCCCCAGGGCCGCACGCTCCTGCTGCGGCTGTATGAGGCCCACGGCAGTCACAGCGACTGCTGGCTGCACACGTCGCTGCCGGTTCAGGAGGCCGTCCTGTGAGTTGGGGCGTGGGGTGGCAGTGGGGGTCTTGCCCTTGCGGGGCCCTCATGGCCACCTCCTGTTCTGCAGCTGTGACCTCCTGGAGCGCCGCGACCCTACTGGCCCTTTGCTCCTCCGGGACAACCGCCTGAAGCTCACCTTTACTCCTTTCCAAGTGCAGTCCTTGTTGCTCGTTCTGCAGCCCCCACCGAACTGAGTCCCTGAGGATGGGGTTTTGTTTGTGGAAGGCTTTGGCAGCGCCTCAGTTCTGCCTCCTGAGCCTGAAGCAAGGGTCAGTTACCTCTTAAACAATAAACCCTTGCCTCAGGAAACCTACTGGTAGCCCCTGCTCAGTCCCCTCAGGGCCCATCCTCAGGCTTTGAGGGGACAGTTTTTACCCCAGGTATTTGGGGGCAGGGGCAAGACCTAAGGTTATCTGTGCATGCAGCGTCTGGATTGCTGCCCCCATGAGAGAGACCCGGGATACTGGTGACCTTAAACTGACTAAAAGACCATGATACAAGACGGTGTTCTGGGACTTCATGGTAGGCCAGCGGTTAAGACTATGTGCTTCCAATGCAGGGGGCATGGGTTCAATCCCTGGTCAGGGAATTTAGATCCCACATGGGCAAAAACAAGCGGCGCTTCCCCCTGTACCCACAGATAGAGGGCTTGGGGCTGAGGAGGCCTGGTGGGTGGGTTCTGGCTGACCCCCACTAGGAGGAGAGCACTGACTAGTCTGGACTAGGCTAGGGGAGCAGCTACAGGCCCTGAGGAGTCCTGGACTGGAGGAGCTGTAGTCTGGGCTAACTGGGCAGGGGGTCTCTGCATCACCCATGAGGGGCCATCCCTGCAGAGGCCATGGCCCTCCTGTCCTCAGGACTGGGCAGCAGGCCCTTCACATCCAGCCTTCCCAGACCTTCTGCAGTCAGCCCAAGAAGTGCCAAGAAGTTCAAGTTTATGCATTTACTAAAAATTAGCATTTTTCACATGGGCTTAAAAAATGATGATAGTGGGGTACAATTAAAAATATAATTGTGTAGGGAATGGCCATAGGGTCAGAGCATCCAGTTCCTGCAACTTCCAGGAAGCCACACAGGCCCAGATCCAGGGTGCCAGGAGGAGGGGTGGATACAAGCAAGAAGAGCCTCTTGCTAGGAGGCTGAGGTCCCCTCAGGCTCCAAGGATGGGGTGTCAGCCTTGATCTTTCGGGTTCTGTGGCGGCCTAGGGAAGGACAGGTGAGATGGCAGTCCCTGGCCGAGGACTCCCCAAGAGCCACCCTTCCGCCTTTGTCCACGTGTTCCTCCCACCCACACTGCCATCCCTTCCTCCAGGGGAGCTCGCTGTGGCAGTCCGTCCCTCCCCAGAGGAAGTTGCTGAGGAAAGCCCACCTGAGGTTGCTTTTCGCCTCCTTCTCTTCCCTTTGTCAGGAACCGGGGGGGCTTCTGGGTCCTGTTGGAGGCTGGTCCCCTCGGGCACCTGGGCTGTAGTCTGTTTAGGAAGGCCTCTCTGTGCCCTTCGTGTCCTTGAAGGGGCCTTGTTTGGAGATGGAGGGACCTGGGTGGAGAAGACGCAGGTCCGCGAGGAGCCCAGCAGGTCAGGCAGGTGAGGACCCACCTTTGCCCTCTCTTTGCCTGAAAGCCTGGCCTGGGAGGTGTGGCTGGACTAGGAGAGAGTGCAGGGACGGGGCGGAGCAGGGAGCCATACCTCCACGCCGTCCTCAGGACCCTGCTGTGCTCCCTGGGACTTCTTCTTGCGGGCCTTGCCCCCTGCAGGACATTGATGCTGATGGGCTTGGAGGGTTCTGTGGCCTCAGCCCCCTTTCTCTAGACTCCCACGCTCCCACTCTGGAGTGACTCCCAGGGTCGGAGAGGGGGACTAGGATGGAGAAGGGTGCTGTAGCCCTTGCACAACTAGTTGTTTCTGCTCTCTTGTTACATTAGGAGTAGTTTACCTTTGGGTGCCAGGGGTCCAGGGTCCCCCTAAAATGGAATCAGCAGAATTCAGGAGTCAGCCTGGTAGGGGTAGTTTCCTTGGAGAGGCAGAATCACACCTGTCCTTCCAGATCAGTGAAGCCCTTCCCCAAGGAAGCCTGACTGTCCCCTCCCCACCCCCCAGGTCAGCGCCAGCAGCAAGGTCCCCCTGCTCTGGGGCTGCGCCACTAGCAGGGACCCTAGAACTCAGAGGAGGGGCAGAGCACAGCACAGGGAAGGCTTAGACCCTCCGACCAGTGTGACCCCAGGTCCTTCCATCCCACCAGCTTCCTTGGGTCTCTGTTTGCCTGTACAAGCATTAGAGCCCAAACCTGGAACCAGATGGTGCGGCCATGCCGGTCCCGCAGGGAGCTCATGCCTGGTGCGCTGTAACACCGCAGCCAGGCTCGGAAGGCAGCAAAGTCCTCCTCCCCGATCTCCGACCCGTAGCCTTTGCCCCCTGTGGGACAGAGGAACCAGGTGGAGATCAGAGGGGGGACTTAGGCTAGGAGGAGGGGGAGCCCAGGTGGACCTGGCTCAGACCTCAGCTTCACAAGCTGATGGATCGAGTCAGGGGCCCAGGCTCTCCCTCCTCCAGCTGTGTGACCTCAAACTGGTGTCTTCCCCACTCTGGGCCATGGCTTTCCTATCCTGAAGTCAGATTAAGAATCCTTGCCCTGCATGCCTGGAGGTATAATCCATTTAGAAATGACTAGGTCAACAAACTTCCATTCTCCAGGCAGGGAACCAGGCCCAGACAGGGGCAGGTACTGTCCCAGGTTACATGATATGCCAAAGCAAAGCCAGCCAGCCATCTTTGCCTCTCAGTTGCCCTGCATGCCTGGAGGTATAGTCCATTTAGAAATGACTAGGTCAACAAACTTCCATTCTCCAGGCAGGGAACCAGGCCCAGACAGGGGCAGGTACTGTCCCAGGTTACATGATATGCCAAAGCAAAGCCAGCCAGCCATCTTTGCCTCTCAGGCCCTCACCCAGCTGGACCACTTCCTTGGGCACCAAGTGGCACAGCTCCAGCAGGTCAGGGTTCTGCAGCTTGGCCCTGATCTTCTGGCTCAGGGTCAGCTCCGGGCTCTGGAGAAGGGGCAGGGGTAGGACCTGGATGTCAGCATGAGGCAATGCTGCTCAGAAGGCAGCTGATCCCTCAGGGAACAGAACCCCTTCTGAGCTTGGCAGGACACGGACAGTTCATCGGCACCCCCCATCACCTCCCACACACACACACGCACACACATTGTAGACACAGGCTGGAACTGAGAAGGGACCTGCTCGAGCTGAGCCACAGACACCTGACGCAGCCCTGACCCTCGTCCACCTGCTGACAAGGGCAGGCGCATCCCTCCCGGTGCCCTCACCGGCCTGCGCTGCTGCAGCGCCTCCAGAACTGTGCGGGCCTTCTCGAAGGGGGGGATCCTCAGCCTGCAGGGAGGTGGAGACGGGTGCTAAGCAGTGGGGAACATGAGCACACCCAGACACCCACGCCCTCATGCCCAAGGCCTGCCTGCTGACCGGTACAGGATCTCCGCCCGCAGATAGTTGCCAATGCCATTGAAGAACCTCTGGTCCAGTAGGGTCTCACAGATGGGCCGGTCAAAGGCCTTGTCTGCTAGGTTTCGTAACACATTCTCCCTGGAGGGACAGCCCAGGCACATAAGACCCATTCTGCCTGCCCGCCCCCTGCCCCTCCCTCCCTGCCTCCCAATGGGGTAGGGGAGAGGAGCTGGGGGAAGCAATTTCTGGGTGCAAGGGAAGGAAACAAGTCCCAATTTCCCATTATCCCAGCCTCCGTGGTATTTGGCAGCAGGAACCTCCATTTTCTGTTAAAAATGGGAACAACAATGTGGGATTTCAATTCATTACAAAAAGTTAAAAATGCCAATCTAAAGGAACATGCTCAAGAAAACACTTGAATCTCTGTATATGGTTTGCATGTCACCAGAGTGGCTCAGATTCAAGATACTTTTGGGAACAAGGTGATCACAGGACCTTCTTGGGCTGTTAAAGCCTCTCTACTTTTCTTCTTAGCCTTCTGAGGGCACCAAGCAGTGTGGGATGCTGATGAGAGCCCCAGCTCTGATACAATCGGCCATGTCCTCCACCTCTTGCCCCCACCACCTCTTACAGGTTTTGGGTTTCCACGTCCATTAGCTCAGGGTTGTCCCTAGGAAAGGACACTGTCTTGGTCTACAGATGAAAGGACTGAAGCCCAGAGGGGCTGGAACTCGCTTCTCATTGGCCAACAAGGCACTAATGAGCCGCGTCTGGGACTGTATTGCTCACACCTGGTGCTGGCCCTACCTGAACTGCTCGTACTCCAGCAAGACACACGGCCCGCGGCCTGGCTGCCACTCGCCCCCGAGGTCCCAGCGGCCGAATCGGCGGATGTCCACAAAGCAGAGGGCAAGTCGGGGGCCAGGTGGAGCTGTGTAAAAGCGCAGGTGGGCGTGGGGTGGCAGCGCATCGCTGGGCACCAGCTGGAAGGAGCCAGTCATGCCAAAGCGAAAGACAAGGGCCAGTGGCTCCCGCGGGGGCTGGGCCCCAGGCAGGGGGCTCAGGGTGAGGCGCAGCTCCTTGCCACGGGCCAAAGCCGAGATGCTGTAGGCACTGCTCTCAAAGGGCACCTCAGGGTTGCGGCTGACAGGTGACTTCTCCACACACCCGCCAAAGACCAGCTCCCTGCATGCCTCGTTCACAAAGTGGCTGGCCAGATGCAGTTCAGGGCCCTCGGGCATTCTGTGGGAGGGGTGGCCAGGCCCTGCGGGGAGGATGACAGCAGGTTGGACCAGGTGTGCATCCAGTGAGGTGGCAATATCACTCTGTTTTCACAGGAGAACCCAAAGGGTCAGAGGGGGGCATGGTCAATGGGAATTGGCGGGAAATCAGCTGGCTTAGGCACAGCCCCTTCCTCCCCCCCCCCCCCCCCCCCCCCCCCACACCACACCC